>JAZBGW010002180.1:0-12414 GCA_037464815.1 Mylabris variabilis | reverse complement strand
GTTTTCAACAAAATTATAGAACGACTCGAATAATACTTTGAGAATTTATTTAGTAAAATTAGAACATCGTGGCTCATATTGAAAAACGAGCTACACGCACATAGAATGACCAAGAATGATTTCTAGCATGGATTTTTTCCATCTTCCTCCACTGCATTTTAGAAAAACTTTTAAACATTTCCACTTATTCTATACAGTGGAGAAAGACGAAACAAATCAATGTTGGGGCGAGCTTCGGATCATTCTAAATCATTTTATAAAAATTGCGACAACGTCAGAGACAATCAATTTTTGACCAACTTTAAAATGAGCTAAAGGGTTCTAATTTTGTTAAAATTTTCTCCACGGATTATCTTGCAAATTCTTAAAACATTTTGAACGATTGAACACAAAATGTTTCTAAGGCGTAAAGTGTTCGATTGCTACAGAATGTGCCCGTTCCTTAGCAACGTAAATAACAAAAAACAGCTCAATTCTGATTGGTCCTTCAGCGTACAGAAAAGTACTTGTCTGCCTTAGGGTGAAAAACTAACTTTTTAGTTATTAAATTTTCTGATTTAAAGAGTCTCTTTAGTTTCTGTCCAATCGCAGAAAAAAATAGTATTGGATATTTGCCTGGAAACGCGTCTTTGTGAAACTCAGGATAGACTCTCGATTCGTAAAGACGCATTTTCCACTGTTATATCGAATGCTAAGCCCAAAATTTCTAGCTACGCCACTGTTGAAGAATTTTCCGTTAGAAAACTTATATGTTATCAAAATAATTGAGCAATTATTATCCATTGTCGAGATTCAAGTTCAACAACGTTACAATAGTTCTTATCATCAATTGATAAGAAACACAAAAAGTATAATCTTATTTATAGTAGGTTAAAATTCTGTTAAAAATTCTTCAGTTAACGTCAGTGATTGTTGTAATGTTGATTTATTAAAAAAACTTAATAGAATTTCCTCTGTTGTAATTTATAAATTAATTTCTAAATTTTAGCAAAAAACAAATATCTATAATTAATTGACGTAAATTGCCTATTAAATTAAGCGGTAAAAAACGAACTTGGGTCGTAGCATACTACACCTTTTATATTTCATCAAAATAGATCAATTTTGTGCCAATTTTCAGAGAAATTTGCATCAAGTAAAGACTTACGTTCTCATTTTGTAGAAAATCTAATACTTTGTACTTCTTAATTGTTAAATATAATTTGCGACCTTTTTGCGATTGTCATTATGACTGGTACTTGTTTAAATCTGCATGAATTTTTACTTTATCACTATGTAACGTGTTATCCTTGAAATTTTCTACCACAGGTTTTTATTGCAATTTCGTAATCATTCTTTATTTTCTTTAATTTTTAATTAATTGAGAAAAAGACCGAAAATTGATATATTTTAATTTATTTTATTTAAATAAACAGCATAATTATAAAATCATCTCTAATAATTTCATTCAATAAATTTTCCGATAGTAATCACCTTTATTTCTGTTCCATGTTTATAGAGAGCGTTATTCTTGAAATATTCAAATAAACATAAAATTATAGCTATAGTCACATGATTCAACGAACATCTTTATCATCCTGTTATAATTTCGTATGATTTAAATAATTTACAAATGAATGAGAGAAAGATCGAATTTCATTCCACAGAACTTTATTTTAGTTGTCTTTTTTAATTTTCTAGGGTGTCAAGAAGCCATTCAATGAAGTAATTAAAGCAAATATCGGTGATTGTCATGCTATGGGTCAAAAACCACTTACATTTATACGACAAATATTAGCATTGGTTACTTATCCGAAATTATTCGATGATCCACAATTTCCTGATGATGTTAAAGAACGTGCACGTACAATTCTATCTGGTTGTCGTGGTGGTTCCGTTGGTTCTTATACAGATTCACCAGGTATTGAAATTATACGTCGACATGTTGCCGAATATATAGAAAAACGTGATGGTGGTATACCATCTGATTGGCAAAATATTGTCTTAGGATCTGGTTAGTTAATTAAACAAATTTAAATCGATAATTAGTTGATTTTATTTATTTTAATTATAGGTGCTAGTGATTGTATTAAAAATATTTTGAAATTATTAATTTGTGATATTGATGGTAAAAAACCGGGTGTTTTAGTACCAATACCACAATATCCATTATATTCAGCATCATTAGCTGAATTTAATATGCATCAAATTGGTTATTATCTGGATGAGTCGCGTGAATGGGGCTTGGATGTTTGCGAATTACAGGTTTATTATTTTCATTTAATTTTCGTAATAAATTAATTTTTCTAATTAGCGAGCAGTTGATGAAGCTAAAGCTGTATGTAAACCTCGTGCTATTGTTGTAATCAATCCTGGTAATCCAACTGGTCAAGTGTTAACACGGGAAAATATCGAAGAAATTATTAAATTTGCAAACAAAGAGAGATTATTCTTATTGGCCGATGAAGTATATCAAGACAATATTTATGCACCCGGTTCGAAATTCTTTTCATTCAAAAAAGTATATTTACAACAAAAACAAATTTCGATTTATATTTAATTAAATTTATCTTGATAGGTATTGACCGAAATGGGTAAGCCGTATTGTGATATGGAATTGGCTAGTTTTATGTCGTGTTCTAAAGGTTATATGGGCGAGTGTGGTTTACGTGGTGGTTATGCTGAAGTCATCAATATGTGCCCAAAAGTTAAAGCAATGTATTTCAAAGCAATTAGTGCAATGTTATGTCCAACAGTTTTAGGTCAAACTTGTTTAGACACAATTGTAAATCCACCTAAAGAATGTGAACCAAGTTATGAGCTTTTCATGAAAGAGAAACAAGGCGTTCTTGATTCACTCAAGGTAACAACAATTATTTTCTATAGTCTATTCAGGATGCGATTGGAAAGTTTTGAATTCACAGCCAATGTGATAATTTAAAAGTCAATCAGTTTTCAATACAAATGTGCGTGTGTGTGTGTGTGTGTGAGAGAGAGAGAGAGAGAGAGCAATATCTTTCGTTGGTCATAAAATCTTACACGATTGTTTACGTTTTCTGTCATTTTTCAAACACAACCTTAAACTTTTCGATTACCTTGTGGTTAATTTGTATCTTTTTGGTGGTTTCTTCTTGTATTTATCATTTTATTCAGTGCCGGCTCTAGCCCGTTTAATACTACAAGCAGTCAAGTTTTTGGCGACCCACGCTTAATTGTACAGTCAGTTGCGGAAAAATTTTAACGATGAGGATTGTATGGTGTAAACGAGACTTCCGCCTGAAAGAAACAGCAGACTATTGGGTATCGAAAGATATAAGGAGACGATTTATTGATGTAGCTGAATAAAGACCCCCCCCTCCAAGCTAGTCAGATAATTTTCCACCTTCTATTTATTTATTGTTCAACTTCAACAGCTACTATTCGCTAAAATAGGTAAAGCAATAAAGCAGGTTCGGTTCATCCCCAATCCCAATCTACAATGGTAGAAGAACGGTTCAATCTATATAAAACAGGCTAAATTTCTGGCAAAGAGTCGTTAAAAATGTTCTGCAACTGACTATACAAAGGCCTCGATTCTATTCCAGACTAAAATCACGGCGGACACAACTTACTATTGAAAAATGATAATTTTTCCGAAAAGTGCTTGTGTGCGCTCTTGTAGCTATCTTAAAATTAGTTCTTAGAAACAGACGCCAGTATTTTGTTAATAATAAAACAATTTCAATTAATTAACTAATTTGCAGGCTGCCCGATAAGAGTGATTTGCGCCCCTCAAAATTTTAGCGCTACAAGTGACCACTTGCTCTTCTTGTATCTAAAGTCGGCTCTGATTTTATTGACTCTGTGAGTGACAATATATAGTGAACAATGATTTTTGAATATTTTATTAAATTTTATTGGTACTATTTTTCACGCCGCGTGCTGACGTCATTGTCTGTCTGTCGTTTCGAAACTTTCCAATTACATCCTGAATAGACTTTACATAATTTTTAGATTATTATTAATCATTATTTTAATAAATTTTAGTTGAGGGCCCAAATGGTAGCTGATACATTCAATTCATTTGAAGGTTTCAGTTGTAATCCATTACAGGGTGCAATGTATGCATTTCCACAAATTAAATTACCACAAAAAGCGATTAAAGCTGCTAAAGCCGAAAATAAAGAACCGGATGTATTCTATGCATTCCAATTATTGGAATCAACAGGTATATGTATAGTACCAGGTTCTGGTTTTGGTCAAAAACCAGGTACTTATCATTTTCGTACAACAATTTTACCACAACCTGAAAAATTGAAAGTTATGTTGGATAAATTTAAAGAATTCCATGGGCATTTTCTAAAACAATATAGTGATTAATATTTTTATTAATTTTATTATTTAGGTGAATTTTACGTTATTTAATTCTACAATGGAGAATTATACCGAGGAAAAACCGTACTAAATTATATAATTATTTAGATGTGCATACGTACAATAAGTGTAATTCATGTTTAATCGATTCGTTGTTGAATTATTGTTGAGAAATACATTTTTGAAGTAATTTTAGGGCGATTATTTCAATCTCTCTTTTAAATCATTATTGAAAATACAGTCGGGCTACGATCTACGTTTTTATTTCGTTTACAAGTCAACTTTAGAATGTGTGCAATTCGATGTTATTGGGTATGTTGGAAATTAACGAGGATAAAAAGATACAATCAAATTTCATTTATATATTTTTGTTCATTGTAAAACACACTTCTCCCATAACTAAATAATAATAATAATAATATCAGTAATAATAATAATAATAATAATAAATATATACAAAGATACAAATTTGTCAAGGAATTTTTGACTTGTACAAAAATTATGGAATTTTTCAAAAACTCAACAGAAGAATTTTCCCTAATTAAAGATTTTTAAACATCTATTTATATTATTATATGCATATATCTAGGATGATATGAATTAAATAACAATTCAATAAAATTTCAATAAAACAACTCTGTTATCTAAACAATTTTTGACCTCATTAATATAGAATTTTACAAAAATCTACTACACAAAAAATAGTGGACGGTTTTATTATATATTTATTATATTAAAGTTTTCTTCATTATTATTTTTTTGAGAAAGAAAAATTAGAGAAAAACAATGTTTTACTAACAATTAAAAAAAGGAAAATTGGAATGTTACATAAGCAGTCTGATATATTTATTTAAACAAACAGAAAAAATAAATTTACCCAAATATTATCATAATTTCAATCTTACATTCTATATTTACATTTTGATTTGTTTTTATCAAATAAGAAATTGGAAGATCGCTTGCTCTCAATTTATATCTCAATGATTATGTTTTCAACGAGTGTCCATAGTTCATTATTTATCTATTTAATTATTTAAATGTATTAAATTAGCACAACCTTTTTTGCAATTTATTTAATATTAATGTTGTCAAGTGTGTGTCAATGGCACTTTCTACCTTTTGAATCGACAAAAAAACACAACAGGTTGTGGCCAGTTTAATAACATTTGTCCGTTCTATACCAACACCTTGTTTTTTATTTATTTAAACAAACAAAAATAATATAAAAATAATTCCACTTTGTCTCTATAAATAGTATTTGTAAATGTTAAGAGATTAAGTTTCTGTTTTAAAATTGTTTTTAACGTGCCATATAGTTTGAATAGAAACCATTTATCCATTTACTATCTTTTAATAAATTCTAAAACTAACGAATGAATTCTAAGGATTTCATATAATTTTTTATATCAGCAGTCTTCTTCAACAACTAATTTCTGTGTATCTTTGCCAGTATCAGCAACAGCTGGATCTAATTCTCTATGCCTGACTTGGACTTGTGGTGATGATCGATGTGTTATACTAGATGGGGCTATTACTGCACTAGGTGGTTCTGTGAATGTTTCACTTTTTGCTTTTATATCAACAGGAACTTCATACAATGCTACACATACAATTGAACAATTTTTATTAGTTTATGAAATACAATAGTGGAAAAAAGTATAAAAATCCAAATTTTCTCAATTATTGAAAAACAAAAATAGAGAAAACCAAAATTGCTTATCATTTTATATCGGGTGATTCACATCAGTCTATAAGTTCTTATAACAAGTCATATTATTTAGTGATTTCAAAACTATTTCAAGGATTTATAGAAAGGTAGCTGGATATTATTTTAGCAAAATTAGAGCCTCGTGACTCATCGCGAGATCACACAAAAAACATTCGCTTTGGATAAAGTATTGATTTTCGAAAATAAGCTACACTCGTAAAAGAACTAAGAATGACTCGTAGACCCTCCCAGCATTGATTTTTTCGTTTTTCTCCTTTGCACTTTAGAAAAAAAGCGAAACATTTCCATTTGTTCCAGAATAAAATGTTGGAAGAGTCTACGAGTCATTCTAAGTCGTTTTATGTGCTTAGCTCGTTTTTGAAACTCGGGACAAAATAAAAAACGAGCGTTTTTTGACCAATTTTCAAATGAGCTACGACCTACGAGGTTCTAATTTTGCCAAAATAATCTCCAGTGGCTTTCCCATAATTAATGGAAATATTTTTTGAATGCTATTTCATTTTTTTTGCAATTTGTATTAATTTTAAATCGTAAAAGGTAACTTTAATTAATTTAATACTTAATTTTTACCCCATCAAGCCTAGTTCAACAAAAAGACGATGAGGCATACTTTTAATAAGACTGATAAGTGTGTCGTTCGTGATATTACTTCAAAATGTTAAGATTCCCTGTTATATTAGTTCATTAACAGTTCTGGTACTTTTTTGTCTTAGACCTTTTGGTTAAAAACTGAAACAATGCTTTGGTGTGTTAGTTGCCCTACTGAGTTACTAATTCTTAGTATGGGTATCAACGCATGTAACACATAACACATACTCCAGTGCTTCACCACAATAACGCAACACAGTGCAGTGTTACACATGATTAGTTTTCAGTGACATACATATGTGGATTAAATTTGCAAGGTTACCCCGACAACATGTTATTTAAGAAAAATAACGACGAAAAACACCGATCATACGTTTAAAAGCGAAGCTCGAGAACTTTTAATGTGTTAGTGTTTTTTAGAGTGATTTTTCCTAAACATCATGTTGTCGGGGTAACCTTGCAAATTCAATCGAACTTAAATAAACAGTTCGAATGGTATTCGGAGAATTAATGCATGAAACCAATCATATTGACATCTGTCTTATTGAAACGACTGTGATTGGTCAAAAATCAAATTTTTGGGGCTTATGATTGGTTGAGTGCATTAATCTTAAAAAATTCCAAACATGATAATAAATTTACTTGTTTCAACGCTCCAAATAAAATTGGAAACGCATTTTTATACTTTTTCCAATACATTTTTTGAAAATTCACCCTTATCTCACGCACTATCAATTAGAATCTAACGATACTTATTCATGAAATGATATCACCGTGAATACGCAATAAATAAGTTTTGATTCTCTCTATTTTTGTTCTTCAGTAATTGAGGAGAACAAATACGGATTTCTATACTTTTTTTCAGTACTGTATACAGGGTGATTCATGTCGGACGAAAAGTTCTTATGACAACTTTCATTATCTGGCTAGCGATTCGAAAAATATTTCAAGGATTTATAGGAGAGTCCTTAGAGAACAGTTTAGCAAAATTAGAACCTCGTAGCTCATTTGGAAGTTGATCTCAAAATCGCTCGTCTTTGACGAACAAACTAAATACGCAAAACGACTTAGAATGGGTCTAGGATCCTCCTAACATTGGTTTTTTCGTTTTTCTTAATTTTATTCTGAAACAGGTGGAAATTTTCCGCATTTTTTCTAGAATGCAGTGAAGAAAAACGATTAAATCAATGTTGGTAAGGTCTCCGAGTCATTCTTAGACGTTTCGCGTCTTTAGCTGGTTTTTGAAAATCGCGACCTTGTTCAAAACGATCGTTTTTTGACCGACGGTCAAATGAGCTACAAGGTTTTAATTTTGTGAGAATATTCTCTAGAGACCCTCATATAATTCCTTGAAATCGCTGGAGTTGCCATACGAACTTTTCGTCGTGAATCACTCTGTATTTTTAACTAGAGTAGAATTTACCTGAACTGCCATTGGCAACAGCATCAGCATTGTTCTGGACAGCATCGTACATGGGATTATGGAAATCTCGGCTTTTATTATTCAACGGATCTAAACTGTAGGCAACATCCAACGGTTCAGGATTACCACCGGCACCATTACCACTGAATGTATTCGAGCCGAATTCAACATTCGTTCCTTGCCGGAATGATACACTTTGACTACTACCTAGACTACCAAGGCCGCTACCTTTTCCGCTAAAATTACAAAATACAATTGATTAAAATCTTTGCATTTATAACGAAATCAATACACTTACAATGGTACTTTTTTGACGACACACCACCCACCAATCGCAGCTCCAATCAAAATGAAAATCACAAGAGGTATGATGAAGGCTAATGTGCTAGAGGTAGCTCCAGCGACACTCTTAGCTGTCATTATTTCACAATATTGTCCTTGGTAGTCGGTGGGACATTCACAAATCAATTCGCTATTATCATTTTCACGGCATAATCCACCGTTTTGACATTGACAGATTCTGGGTGCTGGTCGTGGACGTTCCGATGCAGCATCACATTTAATTTCACCTTTGCCACGATGTGGGGATGGTACTGTACTGTCCGGACATGTACATCGATGGCCACCAGGTACCAATAGACATAAATGTGAACATTCGTTGTTGTTACAACGATTAATTATTGAACGATTATAACGATTCTCGTGGTAGACTTTAACACCGGATGGATTTAGTAGGTCTTTTTGGATAACAACAGGTACACCACGTCCGAATTTGTCTTGTTTGATTAATTCACCGGTATCTTTTGTTACCCAATAAAGATTCGATTCGAAAATATCTAAAGAGATCGGATGGTGGAGAGCTTCACCTTTCAATATAGTTTTACGTTGACTACCGTCGTATTTAATCGATTCGATTGTATTTAATTTCGTGTCTACCCAGTATAAAGTATGGTCCATTTGGTAGTCAATCGATAATCCAGTCGGTTGTCGTATGTTTTCAATGATGAGCGGTCGCCGTTTAGAGCCATCCATCCAAGAAACTTCAATTTTGGGCGCTGAACCGGAATCACTCCAAAACATTCGTCCTAGTTGTGGATCAACAACAATAGACGTTGGATTCTCCAATCCAATATTAACTAAAGCTCGCCGGTAACGGCCATCGGTTTTCGCTACCATTACTTTACCTTTTGGTTTTGAATTCGGCTTCTCGATTTCCGTCCAATATAAATTATCACCGACCCAATCGACGGCTAGAGCTGTCGGTTTCGAATTACCTTTCATATTCAGATCTTGAGCGAATCCTGTTTTAACTTTACCGTCTTGAGCATTAATCATATATGAACGTTTTATTGTTTTATCGTAACTATCGGCCCAGAAGACGATTTGTGTTTCAACATTATAATCGATAGCCTCGATACGTTTCTCTTCGCTAATTATATCGACTTCTTCACGTTTCTCTAAATTGAACGAACGTATTTCTGGACCATTAGCAAATAATAGACTAACATCACCTTCAATTGATTTACAAACACCTGAGAGATTATCCGATAAATGGAAATTATCATAACACGAACAACTATAACTTCCATTAAGATTCGTGCAAATTTGTGAACAATGATGAGTGCCGGTAGCACACTCATCTACATCGAGACAAATCTTTCGATTATCCTTTGAAATAATAAATCCGTTATAACAAGTACAAAGATATCCACCGTCTGTTAAATTCATACATTGGTGTTCGCATCCACCCTTATTGACTTCAGTACAAACGCTATTATGGTGACATCCTAATTCATCCGAACTATCACCGCAATCATCAGCAAAATCGCAAACTTGAGCTTTATCAATGCATTTCTTATTTGCACATTTATATTCAGTCTTTGGATCGCAGGGTTTAATCTTGGTAGCACACAGCGTCATATTATTTTCATCAGAACCATCACCACAATTATCGACACCATCGCATAATTGATACCGTGGTATACAACGGTGATTAGCGCATTGGAATCGCCGTAACGTATCGCAATTGAAGTTCGTACACAGTGATGGTGCCTCATCTGAACCATCACCACAATCATCAGCCCCATCGCACAAATCAGCCTGACTAACACATAAATGATTATTACATTGGAATCTGGATTCGGGACAATAACGTCCATGTGCGAATCGTGGTGGACAATTCTTCTCATCGGACATATCGCGACAATCACGATCACCATCACATCGGAAATACGATGCAATACAATGGCCAGAAGCACATTGGAATGTACCATTTTTACATTGGAATTCTCTACAATCAATCTCATCGGAATTATCACCACAATCATTTTCATGATCACACCGCCAACGATTCGATATACATTTACCATTCGAACAACGAAATTCGGATTCAGAACATTCACGATATTTACCGTTACATATATCGGGATTTTCATCGGAACCATCACCACAATCATCAGAGAAATCGCATACCCATTGTTTTGAGACACATCGATTATTTTTACATTTGAATTCAGTTTCTGGATTACATGCCGGACAATTTTCGGGCAATTCATCCGAATTATCGCGACAATCATCTTTACCATCACAAAACAACCATTTCGGTATACAACGATAATTGGCACGGCCTGGACAGCGTTGCCAACCGGTTGTACAGTTCTTCTGGCGGCACATATAAGCCGGCTCATCTGAATCATCACCACAATCATTATCGAAATCACACATCCACAATTTTGGTATACAACGGCCGTTCTTGCATGTGAACTGCGTCTCCGGATCACAAGCTTGTTTATTACACATGGCTGGATCTTCATCGGAGCCATCTTTACAATCAGCATCACCATCACATTTCCAACTGTCTAGAATGCAACGGCCGTTCGAGCGACATTTAAATTCCAATTCAGGACAAGGTAAATTACAATTTTGTTCATCAGAACCATCACCACAATCATCAGTACCATCACAAATCCTCGCCGATGGTGTACAATTGCCGTTTTTACATTGGAACGTTCCTGAGCGACATTGTCGTGGAGAACAAGTACTGGGCTCATCGGAACCATCACGACAATCTTTCTCGCCGTCACATTGCCAGAACCATGGGATACACTTCTCATCGTTACCTTTACATTGCCATTGTCCGGCTGTACAATTAGCAATACAAGTCTTACCATCTTTATCTAAATAGAATTGATTCGGACAGGCGCATTTATACGTGGTCGTTCCCTCTTCACCGTAACCGTCCAGATTCAAATAACTGGAAGTAGGTGGTGGTGCAATTAAACACAAATGCGAACATCCACCGTTATTCGATCCACATGGATTCGTATAAGGTAACTGTCGTAAGGGATGCATTACATGAATATCGTAAGGTTTATGGGTAGTATTTCGTAAAACTTTAAAATGTTGTCCGCTGAATTTGTGTGCACGGCTAATCGCTTTCATATTCCAATCAGTCCAATAGATATAGTCGTCGAATAATGAAAGGGCGAAAACATGCGGTACTTTACTACCCGACAATACAACATGCCGATGTTTACCCTCTAAATCTGTTGTTGCTATATAATCAAGATGAGCATCAGCGAAATACAATCGATCGGTGAAATAGTCAATAGTTAAAGCATTCGGCCAAGCGATATCATCCTCCCATGTTAGTATCCTAGTGAAATTCGAACCGTCCATACCCATTTTACCGATATAAGCTTGTAAATGCCATGATGAAAAATAGAGATAGCCAATACCAGGATGTACAACTAGAGCTCTCGGATCAGCAATACCAGTTTTCAATGTTTTACGATTCGTTCCATCCAATTCGGCAACATCCAGATTCTTTGAATGACGATCCAACCAATACAATTTCCTGCCAGTCCAATCAATGGCTATACCTTCTAAACCGTGCGAATCATGACGTATTATTGGTTCTTTCTCATTATCACCGATTCTTGAACGATAGATTGTTTTTGCTGTTACATCAGAAAAGTAAATTTTTTGTCCCATTATATCATAATCGATAGCAACAACATTCATTAAATCTTGATGGACTAGATTATAAACAGATGCATCAATTGACATATTTCTGATGTAGTATTTATTTGTGAAAATTAACCAAGGTTCTAATTTTAGATCTTTACGTTTACACGTATGCTCATCGGGGGCTCTTTCATAATATTGGTCGTTACATTTACAGTAGAAACTGCCAGGCGTGTTGGAACAGTATTGGGAACAAACGCCGGGAGTTTCGTGACATTCATCGATATCACGACAAGCTTTACCATCATCCATTAGTCTAAATCGAAAAATAAAATAGTTATTTTTGTGCCTCCGTCCGGAAATACTAACTTTCCAA
>JAZBGW010002179.1:0-12416 GCA_037464815.1 Mylabris variabilis | reverse complement strand
AGGAGTTTCGTTCGAATTGGCCACCTTTAAAAAGACACACTGTATACATGCTTCTGGCTGTGTAGACAGTAACGAGTCTATGGTAACAACATGTAACAAGATGTATAACAAAAGTGTTAAAAATAGAGATTTTTAGTTTATCAAGTTGTTGAAACTTTGGTTGGTTTTGATAATATAATAATTTTTTTTATAAAAACTAAGCGTTTTGTAAAGAAACTTTGTACAATTATTTCCTACAAATAATCAAAAATAATCAGAGTAAGTATTTAAAAAATTAATTTACTTTTAGTTATTGTTTAGATATTATTAGCAGTTATTCAACAATGATGTATATTCAAGTCGTTTGTTGTTCGATCGAACATAACCTTAAAGTTCCATAACTGCCATACACACTTCTCGTTTTTTTACAATTCTATAAACAATCAGCACCAACAATGAAAGTATTGAAAAATATTAGTGAGAAATTACCAAAATCTGTAAAGAAAATTTATTTACCAAATCCAAATAAGAAACGTACAGTTATTAAACATGAGAAACCACCACCACGTTCACCGAGCTTTGAAATCAAAAAAGGGCCACGTTTTAACGAATTCAGTATACAAATGTTATCGAAATCAATATACGAACAAATCTTTAAAGGTTTACAACAAAAGAAAATAGATCGATTAAAAATTGAAAATTGCCGAAAGAATCTAAATAAACACAATATTAATACAACCGAACAAATGAATAATTTAATTGATGATGTTGATTTAAAATTACCACCAATCTATGGAGAGAATTTAGAGGAACATTTCTATATAATCGGTGAAGAACAATTGAAACCGTATCGTGATTTAGTTGAAGATTTATTAAAAGGATATACACCAGAACTACCTGGAGACTGGGTGATGCAATCAGGTTTCAAACAAATTCATAACGTTTTGTTTGTATTATTTTTGAATTAATTAAATTGTAGGATGGACACGTTATGAACCTGGTAAACCTCCGGAAATCGTTGATTTTCCACAAGAACAAGCGTTAGTTTTCGATATTGAAGTTTGTATGAAATCAGGGAAATTACCAACGATTGCAACAGCTTGTAGTAGAAAAGCATGGTACGGTTGGGTGAATCAATCGTTAATTGATGGTACAAGTAAAGCGATAACGTCACATCAGTATTCGATTAATGATCTAATACCGATTGAGAGCCGTAATAATGATAATAATCATACGAAATTGAATGATTATATGCGTAAACCAAAGATAATAATCGGTCATAATGTATCATATGATCGGGCACGTATTAAAGAACAATATTGGTTAAAACGTACAGGTACTCGATTCTTAGATACAATGAGTCTACATATTTGTATCAGCGGTTTAACGAGTTATCAACGGGCGATTTTAAAGTCTGGTGAGGAATTACCAGAAGATCAGGATTGGAAACAGTATAGTTCATTAAACAGTCTCGATCAAGTCTACAAATTATATTGTAATAAAACATTAAAGAAAGAAACACGTAATCTGTTTATTGATGGTGATTTAAAGGAGATTCGTGCAAATTTCCAAAAAGTTATGAATTATTGTAGTAATGACGTGATAGCGACTTTTAATGTTTTAGATAGAATGTTTCCATTATTCTTAGAACGTTTTCCACATCCTGTAACATTAGCTGGTATGTTAGAATTGAGTACAGCCTACTTACCGATTAATACAAATTGGAATCGCTATTTATTAAATTGTGAGCAAACTTACGATGATTTAAATATTGAAAATAAACTATTATTAACACGTCGTGCCGATCAAGCATGCCAACTATTACATAATGAACGATACAAGAAAGATATATGGTTGTGGGATCAAGATTGGACGGTTAAGAATTTAATTATAAAGAAAATAACACCGAAAAAACTAGAAAAAATCGTAACTGAAGATTATCAAGAAACAAAACAGAGTACAGATGATGATTATGATGAAGAAGAGGAGAGATTGAAGAAGAAATTTGATTATTTATGGAAAACTCGTCATTTCTTATCTAGTGTTAATAATTTCTTACCAGGTTATCCGAATTGGTATCGTAAATTATGCGAGAAACCGGGTACAAATCCCGATTGGATACCTGGACCGATTTTGATAAGTACATCAATGCAGATTACACCGAAATTATTATCGTTAACATGGGAAGGTTATCCTTTACATTATTTAAGAGAGAAAGGTTGGGGTTTTTTGGTGCCGTTTCAAGAGAATTTCGACGAATCTCGTAAAATACCATTAGAAGATCTTTTAAAAAGATGTCCATTATTAAGTGATAAAACCGGGTTAGCTTCTATACCGGAGAGTAATCAAAAAATTTCCGATTTAGTTCAAGAGAATTTAATGCGAAAAGAATATTATTCACGTGTTAAAAAAGATAAAACACCCCTATATAAAGGTACAGGAATTTGGTGTAATACAATACTGGATGATTGTTGTTATTTCTTTAAATTACCCCACAAGAATGGTCCTGCATATAATGTTGGTAATCCATTGGCGAAAGATTTCCTAACGAAATTCTCCGAAAATGTTTTATCCGGTGATACGGATATTGCTGAAAAAATTCTAACAATTACACGTATGTTGTCGTATTGGCGTAATAATCGTGATCGTATCTATGATCAAATGATTGTATGGTTGAATGATGAATATGGTGCAATTTTGCCACAGGTTGTTGTTTGTGGTACATTAACACGTCGAGCTGTTGAACCAACCTGGATGACAGCATCGAATGCACATCATGAACGTGTTGGTTCTGAATTAAGGGCAATGATACAAGCACCAAAAGGCTACAATATTGTTGGTGCTGATGTTGATTCACAAGAATTATGGATTGCTTCGGTGATTGGTGATGCACATGAAGCTAAAATTCATGGTTGTACACCGTTGGGATGGATGACACTGAGTGGTAATAAAGCAAATTCAACAGATATGCATAGTGTTACAGCGAAAGCTGTTGGTATATCACGTGATCACGCTAAAGTAATTAATTATGCGCGGATCTACGGTGCTGGTCAGAATTTTGCTGAACGTTTATTAAAACAATTCAATCCGTCGATTAGTGATAATGAGGCGCGTATGAAAGCAACGAAAATGTTTGATTTAACTAAAGGCAAACGGATATTTTATTTGAAACCGGATCATTTAAACGAATTCACTGAACAAGCATACAGTAAATGGCAGGCATTTGAAACGGCGAAAACTTTAGGTAAAAGTCTAGATGAATTGTTTGAAAAACCGAAATGGATTGGTGGTACAGAATCGGCAATGTTTAATTCTCTTGAATCGATTGCAAATCAATCGGAACCAACAACACCGTTCTTGAATTGTCGTTTAAGTCGTGCATTAGAACCGAAAAATTCGACAATAACTGATCGTTTCCTACCAACACGTATCAATTGGGTTGTACAAAGTGGTGCTGTTGATTTCTTACATTTAATGTTAGTCTGTATGAATTGGTTGATGAAAGATAAAATACGATTTTGTTTGAGTTTCCATGATGAGATACGTTATTTAGTACCAGAACAATATAAATATCAAACAGCTTTAGCAATGCATATAACGAATTTATTAACACGTGCCTATTGTTCAATTCGTTTAGGTATTTATGATCTACCACAATCAGTTGCATTCTTCTCATCGGTAGAAATCGATACTGTTTTACGTAAAGAATCGAAATTCGATTGTAAAACACCATCAAATCCACATGGTCTTGATAAAGGCTATAATATACCAAATGGTGAATCATTGGATATTTATCAAGCTATAAAAAAAGCATCTGGAAAATCATCATGGTACTCAAATTAATTAATTTTAATAATTTTCTTATTTCTCTTACAGAACAATGTCGAGGGCAACTAAACGTAAACATGTATTACGTGAAATATTAAATGATGATTTTGCTTTACCAACAGATAAACAATTAATTGTTAAAGTTTTAAAGAATCGTGGCAATAATCTACATGAAGTTGTAACAAAAGATAAACAACAATTCTTAGTATCAATGCCGACGAAATTCCGTAAAACCTTTTGGGTACGTCGTGGTAATTATTTATTAATTGAACCGATTGAAGAAGGCAAAAAAGTTAAAGGTGAAATTGTTAAAATCTTAACCAATGATCTCATTAAATATTATAAACAAGAGAAACAATGGCCAATTGAATTCTGTGATGGTGATAATAACGATAATCATGATAATGGTAGTGATGATGACGATAGTCAAAATGAAAGTGATTTAGAACCGAATCCGAATAGAAGAAGATTTGAAACCCACGATGACAGTAGTGATAGTAGTGATAGTTGTAGTGAAGATTCTTTAACAGAATAATTAAACATTCTAATTTATATTGTTTGTTAATTAAAACCGAAATGTACAGTTTTATTCTCGTACAATTCTTTTGTAAAATAATAGATAATTTTTAGAAAATGTTTATTCAATATTCTTCCCTATAATTCAAAAATGGCGCCAGTTGATAAAGTTGATTTCAACATCCGGCAACACTGTATGTTAAGCAAAGTTTGTGTAAAAGGGCGCCCTAACCCCTAACATGCTGTCAATTATCCATGTTCGAGTGCTCGAACAGGCTTTCATAACATAACACACCTATTGTTGTGACAAAAATTAATTATCAATTAATAATTATAGTGGTGAAATAAGTAGATCGAGACTATTATTTTTTAGAATTATCGCATTAATAGAAATTAATTGAGTTATTGATTATAATGGGGGAGAGGATTTGTAGGTTATGTTTGAATACAGTTCCGGTATCATTTTCGTTATTAACATCCGATATTTCTAAAATGTTGGAATCTTTAACATCTATTAAGGTTTATTAAACTCCAAAACTTTGGTCTTCTTTTATATCGACAGATCATTTAATTTACAGATAAATGAAGATGACGCAGTATCAACCGTGGCATGTACGAAATGTTTATTAAACGTGAAATTAGCATTTAATATACAACAGAAAATATTAAAAGTTGATAATAAATTACGCAATAATAATGCCAATGAACAGTTTATAAAGAAAGAGGTTGGTGAAGTTGCCATGCTTGATAACAAGAATGAAATCGTACAAACAATAGCAACAGAATCATTAGAGATATGTGATAATCAATGTAAAATTTGTGGGATTTCCGTTAAAGAGAATATGATGAATCATATACAAGAACATTTCCAATCGGTACAAGAATGTAATGGTTGCAATCGAAATTTTAAAAATATCCACGATTATCGTCAACATTTATTAATTTGTCAACAACAAAACGATAAGAAGAAAAATTCTTATGTTTGTGATAAATGTGGCAGTAAATTTCGCTATGAATCTTTATATAATTTACATATGAAAAATCATGAAAACTATACCAATATTGATAGTGAAGACGTTGATGATGAGGATGTTGATAACGATATTGGTGATAATAATGATTATGATGGTGAAATTGGCGAGAAACACTTGAATGGTCAATATTTTCGTGTTGTAATCGATGATAAGATCAGTTATCGTTGTAGTATTTGTTCTAGAGTTTATAAATCGCATAAACAATTCACTAAACATACACATGATCGTAAACAATGTCCTGTATGTAAAGCAAATGTTACCGTGAGTAATTGGAAGAAACATGTTAGTAATCACAGTTCTGGACCACAAATTTGTGAATTATGCGGTGCAACTTTACGCAGTTTGGAAAGTTTAAGAGGACACATGACGCATACACATAGCAAACAACGATATAAATGCGAAGAATGCAATCTAACATTTAAAGTGCATTATAATTATTTGAAACATTGTAAATCCCATACAGGGGAGAAGGATCATATTTGTGAACTATGTGGTCGCGGTTTTATCACCAAACATTATTTAAACAAACATATTAAATTGAAACATCTCAAATTACGTCCACATATTTGTGAATTTTGTAAACGAGGATTTTCAAGTAAGAATGCTTTAAGTACACACCGGCGACAGCATACAAATGAAACACCGTACCGTTGTGAGGTGTGCGGTGAAGGTTTCCGACAGAATGTTTCATTGCGTACACACCGTAAATCGAAACATAATATTATCGAG
This sequence comes from Mylabris variabilis, assembly GCA_037464815.1. Classification (NCBI taxonomy): domain Eukaryota; kingdom Metazoa; phylum Arthropoda; class Insecta; order Coleoptera; family Meloidae; genus Mylabris; species Mylabris variabilis. Next base: position 6,330 of record JAZBGW010002179.1, on the reverse strand, counting down.
CCGAAGACGTGTGCATGTGAAATTTGTGGGAAAGAATTCAGTAGTCGACAAGCTATCCACAGTCATATGAGATTGCACTGATTTTATTGTTGGGTAATTAGTTAGAAGTAGATATTCATTCAATTATTCTTAACATATTGACGAATATGGAGCTGTAAACGCATCAAAAATGATGCTTTTATACGCTATTATAATTTATTGTTAATTAACTGTTGAACAGTTAAACTATACAAAATTATGAACATGGTAATTTTTATTTTTTGTACTATGCGACATTTATAAGAGTTGTTTCGACATGAGAAACAAGTTTTTTTGATGGTTTTATGAATGTATAATTGTTCTATCTCGTCATTTCTTGTACGAGCTCTTTGAAAGCTCATAAATGTTGTTTTTTAAAACTGATTGGTGCAATAAATGACGACTTATGAAGTTTATTTTACAATTTCAACATTTTAATTGTAGGGCAAAATAGAAATATCGATTTTAATCAGTATAAAAGTGGTTAATTATCTGTGTTACAAAATCGTTCAATTTTGTAAAGTGCACCAATAAAAGCACTGTAATTTTATGAAAAAATATAAGGTGATACAATAGAAATAACGCTAACCATAATTATATTGTAACCAATATTCCAATATTGTTGGTAGCTGGAGCGTTGAAAGGGCTACTTTTTTTGTATCATTTAAAAAATAAAATGATTTAAATGGATAAAATCCAATTGATCCTACGCATATAAAGTTATTGGAAGTTCATTATGTTTTACAATTAATTAATTAAAAATTATGAGAGAATTCTAGCCTTTGTTTACCGCTAATGTTCTACAAATTAAGTCTTCGAAAATTGTCGAATTCAGAAAATAAAATGTTTACCGAATAAATATCAGAAAACAAGATAAAAATGAAGATTTGAATAAAAACTAAAAACCATTAAAACAATTTTAATGATTTACAGTACGTGGATTAGCATAGAATTGGGTAGATGTGGCAACGGTGCTTTATAATGACAGTGAAGCCTGTCGATTTTTTGGTGAGATTACAGAAAATTTCACTAAACTACATAAAAATCCCTAAATAATAGTGGCAATCGTAAATTTTAATAAATCTTAAACAATTACATAAAATCCTGTAATTAATAAATTGTGATATTCCAATAACAGAATAATAGCAATATCTCGTCTATGAACAATATTTAGTTGATTTCAGTCTTTCTGTTTATTGTCATGGAAAGAAGAATTTGTAGGTTATGTTTGGGTCAATTTCCCATTTATTTTTCATTATTAAATACCGATATTTTAAAAATGTTGGAATCTTTAACATCAATTAAGGTATCATCGAAATACTTGTTTAAAATTTTTTAAAACTAACAATTCTTTAATGATTAGGTAACCGAAGATGATGAATTATCGACAGTGACCTGTACGAAATGTTTGTTAAATTTAAAATTAGCCTTTACTATACAACAGAATATATTAAAAGTTGAGGAGAAATTGCGTGATCGTTCTATAGATTTGATTAAATTAAAGAATCAACATTCTACAATTGTAGTTAGTAGTGAAGACGAAGTGGCTTTCAATACAAAAATCTGCGATAATCTCTGTAAAATTTGTGGTGTTTCTATTGATGATAACTTGATATTGAAGCATACACAGGAACATTTCCAATCACTGCAAACATGTAACGATTGTAAGAAGACGTTTAAAAATATCCGCGAGTATCGACAACATTTGGATATCTGTCAGCAGAATACAGAAGACAAAACGTATTCATGTAAATCGTGCGATTTGAAATTCCGATACGCATCGTTATATGATCTACACATGAACTACCATAAGAAGAAAAATAGTAAACAAATTAAGATTGAGGAAGTTGATATCCCCGAAAGTGATGAATCTGATCGGGATAATTTTTCTTGTAATATCTGTTTAAAGACATTTCAAACCGAAATTGAATTGGCTAATCATACACATAATCTTCGTGAATGTCCGATTTGTAAGGTTCAAGTATCGAAAAATAATTGGACGGAACACATAAAAAACCACGTGTCCGGTCCGAAAATCTGTGAAATATGTGGTGCAACATTGAAGAGCGCCGAAAGTTTACGTGGACACATGGCAATAACACACAGTAAGAAATGTTTCAAATGTGAAGACTGTAATGTAACATTTAAGGTGCATTATAATTATTTAAAACATCGTAAATCCCATACAGGCGAAAAAGATCATGCTTGTGATCGTTGCGGTAAACGTTTCGTGACAAAATACTATTTAAATAAACATATCAGATTTAAACATTTAAAATTACGTCCGCATGTTTGTGAATTTTGTAAAAGAGCATTTTCATCAAAGAATGCACTAATGACACACCGGCGACAGCATACAAATGAAAAACCGTACCGTTGTGAACTGTGCAATCAAGGCTTCCGACAGAATGTCTCACTACGGGCGCATCGTAAATCCAAACATGACATTATCGAACCGAAGACGTGTGCATGCAGAGTTTGTGGAAAGGAATTCAGTAGTCGACAGGCCATTCATAGTCATATGCGGAAACATGATGGACCTCATTAGTGTAACGTATTCCCCTTTCTTCAAAAAGTCCCAACTAAAATCTGAATCGACTTTATTTACTAGTTATAGAAGGTATACTGAAAACTTTGTTTCTATTTTGTGAAGAAATGATTAGTAAATAAGGACACTAGTTTTTTTTTACAAAATAGTAGCATAATATTAAGAATTCTGTAGTCATACATATATATTTTAATTTTTAATTTTCTCTGAATATGTACAATAATTCAATATACTAGATAGTGGACAAATATTTAGATTAACTATTATGTATATAAAGTATCATTTCAGTTCTTAAATAGGTAAATACCCGCAGTATTTAAATTATCAACTATTTAAGAACTGCATAACCCTTAATGCACATAACTATAAGGGATCACAGATAGTTTCTTTATGACGTTCAATCAAATTTCCCTCGCCGTTGTGACGTCACTACTAATGAGGCCCATTGTCATTTTACCAAAAGTTTGGTTTTTAGTTGATTTCTTAAGAAATGCACAGCCTGATAGACAGCATTGAGGTGAAAAATCAAGCCGGCCTTGGGTTCAAGAATTGTAAAATGCGAGGTCTGCTTGATTTTTTTTTGTTTAACGCTGCCTAACAGGTTTGTGCATTTGATCTGAATTGCTGTTATTGAGAAAGTGATGTGATGGCGTCATACGAATATCCTATTTTAAAAAAATCACATTAAGCAGTCCTATTCTAATACAACCTTGATCGCTTGTTAATTTTACTACCAACCTTACGAATCAAATAAACCTAATTGATATAAACAAGTTTTAAAAGTATCGTTTCATTTACACGAAATTTTATAAATAAAATGGAGATAAAGTCATTAAATGCAGAAGAATTCGATGGAATCATCAACATTTTAAGGGGCTTCGTTGATTTGTTTGTGAAACTTGAAAATAATTGTTTTTGTAGAATTGACGAAATTACCGAATTATTTGATATAAATTTAGATATACAACAATTACAATTAGAAATACAACTGATACCAACGGATAAAATTAAGGTGATTTTAACGAATTTGCACATTTTCGATCGTATCAGTAGCAAAATTATAAATTTATTGATAAGTTTACGAAATCGTTTGAATTATGGAACTAATGAACAGTCACAAGAAATCTTCAATAATTATCGAAAACTCAAAACAATTTTAAAAATAACAAAAACCACAATTATTAAAGAATATTTGAATGATCAAATAATTGTAGAAGTCTTCATTGAACAGTTATTAAACATAATTGAAACCAATCTAAAACCAGATGTTTATAGAACAAAAGTATCAGTATTTAATATAATTGTAAATATAATTATTGATTTGTGTAAAGAACGTAATTATTTTAAGGTGATAATGGAGAAAATTTTGAAAAAGTGCGAAAAATTCTTGTTAATTAATAATTTCGATATTTATGGATTTACATTTCAAATAATCTGTTATTATCTTTATATTGTAAGACAATTATGCCAAAATAATATTTTTACAATGAGGAATTCAATTAAGTTTGAAATTATCAATAATTTTGGACAAAATTTGAAAAAATTCTCCACTATCGAAAATTTGGGTAGTTTAAAACCGATTATTGATGAAATTATTAATTTTATCGAATTGAACCAACTTTGTTTATTAAATGCTTATCAATAAATTTGTTTCTCAAAAATGTAATATTTTAAATTCAGCGCTCTAAATTACGTAGGCCAATGGGAATTGTCAAATATAGGCAAAGACAATAAAATGCAAAACTCCAAAGAGAATATAATACGAGAGTCCCGGATTCATAGAAAAAGTACGAAACACAAGCACTAACGCCACGAAGCCAATTGGACCCAACTATCCTCAAACCATGCGTTTAAATTTTACCGCCTTTTTTCTTGACTGTTGTAATTATACGATTTTATGTTACCGAAATTTATGTTTTGTAAATATTACATATTTTAATGAACAATTTTAATTATACTTACATTAAAATAAATTCAATACAATAAATAATTACAGTAGTAAAGAAAAAGGCGGTAAAATTTAAACGCATGTCTTGAGGTTAGTTGGGCCCAATTTACTTCATGGCGCTAGCGCTCGTGTTTTCTACTTTTTCATATTCTCTTTATTTTTGAATATAGGTTATGATATTTTAAGGTTATATTGTGGAATTTTCCGAAAAAATTGTACAAATAATCGAAAATTGTTACCAAAACTATTATTTTAGTAAACCTAGAATAAACGTTTGTAATTTTGAGTAATTTCCCTAAATTCAGGTAACAAATTGTTGAAATGCAGCAAAAGTGAGGTTATGTAATCTTGTTTTACAGACATGTCTCGCAAATTGTTGAAATTCTCAATTACCATACGGCAATTTTCAACGAAACAACACAAAATTCATCCAGACTGTATAATCGATTGTAAAAACACTAAATTGAATCATTATAGAACAACAATTTATAAGAAATTCGAGCAAATACCGCTGGCATCCAAAGGATGGGCACATCATAAATCTAAAGGTGATTATTTCAATGTAATTCAACAACCGATGACTTACGAAATGGTACAATTAGAAAATACCGATATTTCAAATAGTATTTTAATTGATAACTTAAAGAATCACTTGAATATAAGAAATTTAACACAGTATCAATTGGATGCAATTGAGATGTTTCAAAAAGATTGCCATCTAATGATAGCTGCTGAAACTGGTTGTGGCAAAACTTTATGTTATCTGATACCAATAATTGAGAATTTGCTTGAACAACAACATGATGTGAATGATGAATTTAATACACCTAAAGCTGTGATAATTGTACCAAATCGTGAATTGGCTTATCAAATAGGTGATACAGCACAGAAATTACTCGAGAATTTAAATTTAAATGTTGGCATAGTTGTCGGTGGACGTACAAAGAAATTAATGTTGAATCCTGAATTTAAAAATGTTGATATATTGATAGGAACACCCGGTGCTTTAGGCAAACTATCAACAGTCGGTATTTATCGTTTAAATAAAGTTAAATATACGATATTAGATGAGGCTGATACTTTAATCGATGATAGTTTCGTTGAACGGATGAATGGTATTGTTAAAAGATTACCACAATCGAAATTCGTATTAGTTTCGGCAACGTTACCAAAATCACTACCACTGATATTAGAATCGATTGAAAATAATTTAAAACAGTGTATTTCAACGAAATTACATAAACCGTTATTGAATATACAACAGAGGTTTTTACGTTTATCGAAATCGAGTAAACCATCGCATTTATTACAAATTGCAAAAATCAACAAACAACCGTTGTTAATATTTACAAATCGTAATGAAACTTGTAATTGGTTGGCAATGTTTTTACGTGAAAACGGCGTAGATTGTTCAAATATCAACGGTGATATGAATTATTTAATACGAATTGAACAATGGAATAATTTCATAAACGGTCGGACGCAAATCTTGTCATGTACAGATATCGGTTCAAGAGGTTTAGATACAATACATGTCCGACATATTGTAAATTATGATTTCCCCTTGTATGCTGCTGATTATTTGCATAGAATCGGTCGTGTTGGACGTTTAAGTAGTGATGAGAATTGTAAAGCGACGAATTTCATTGCTGGGCCACAAGAAGTCAATTTAGTTCAACAAATCGAGGTAATGATAATAATCAAATGAATTGTTATTAATTTTTAAAATTTATCAATTATAGATGGCGATTCGGTGTGATCAACCATTGAAAAATGTCGATGGGAATATTACGAATTTAGTACAAAGGAAAATCGA
>JAZBGW010002178.1:0-12420 GCA_037464815.1 Mylabris variabilis | reverse complement strand
TAAAACTAAAATACGATGCACTTAAAATTTAGTACAAAATGTACCCCATAAATTTCCATTTTAAGATAGGTCCACCACCGTCTTTTATTATTTTAAAATAGAAACTCATGAAAAATTGTGAATCGAAAAAATTAGAAATTGTCGATTAGAACAAAGGACAGAATGGCAATCTACCCACAAAAAGAATTTATCAAAAATATTGTTTTAAAAGTGCCAGCGGCATATTCCGCAACTCTAAAAATTCATTGTTATTATTATAAACTATATAGACTAAGGGTAGTACGGACAAAGATACGCTTGGGGTAACATTTAATAACCCCTCACCATAACTTGAAAAATAAAACAGGTAGATAGATATACAGTCTTGAACACAATTCCTTCTTTTTTCCTTGCCTTTCGAAAGGGGGAAATTCGAATCGAAAATAGCGAGGAGCACGTTTCATTTAGATCTCGTTTGAATCACGATCAAATACGTAATTGGCTGAAATTGATAGATAGAAAGGAAAAGGTGGATTGTTATAATGATTATGATGGGTGTTGGAAGAGAAAATTGTTTTATAATTGAAAGAAAAATGATTTGAACGATTATATTAAGGGTATTTTGTAGTGTAGAGTTTCAATTCGCGCATCAACCAAAAAAAATTTTTCCAGGGGAAAACAAGAATCTCTTTCCAAGAATGTTAATAAGTGAAGTAACGATGTCTTTACATGTTTTTATAATTAATATTATAGTAATGGTTGCGGGGGTTGTCGGGGCTGGGTCAGATAACTTGAGAACGGTTTAAGATACAATGATGGGGTAAACTGTATTCGATTCGAAATTTGAAATCACATGGGTGGGACTAGATCTTTTTTTAAAAATCTGTCATTTTTCCATGTTATTTTAAAGTTTTCAAAAAAATATTGTTTTTCCAATTTTCTAAAAATACGACAGTTTTTCGAAAAAAATATTCTCGTCCCCCCATGTAACTTAAAATTTGGAATCGAATACAGTTTACCACCTCATCGTATCTTAAGCCATTCTCAAGTTATGTGACTCCGCCCCCGCACCAATTAGCAACCAAATTATAAAAACATGTAAAATACATCATTACTTCATCAATTAAGACTTTGACAAAGAAACTGTAGACTTGTTGTCCCCTGTAAAAATATTTTAGTTGATTGTGTGCGCGAATTAAAACTCGACACTAGAAACAACCCTTGAAATGTAAAAAAAAATGAAATATCTCTCAATTCAATTAAGATACGAGACACACACATTTCAGTTTTCAATAAGAATTCCTATTTTCTTTTCGTTGCTTTGCTTTATTGCAAACGATTTCTGGTGGCGGAGAATAGCTTACATCATTTATTTATAATCGATGATTATATAACTTTACTCTTATTACACCAACTGTCAATAAAGCCATTGGATTTCGAACAAGTGACACCTGTACCGGCTGTTATTGACAGTCAATTTCTTGTTTAATTTCGATAATCAATCGAATTTCTAGAATGGCGGTATAGGTAGCCTACATAATAACAGTTCGAAATTGTGTTGTACCACAACAACAATGCCAAAGAGAAGAGAGAAAAAAAAACATACCTTATTCGAGTTAATCGCTGTATATAAACTTTTTTAATACATTGTAAAGTCACAAAATACCGCACGGTTGAAAAATGCAATTTACGGTCATAAACCTCAACGCAGTCGGTAGTTGGGAACGTTTCGTGGCCGTAATGGCAAATACCAGCTCGACGATGTGGAAAGCTAGAGAAGAGGGGTGTGGATGGAGGAGGTGATTGAGAAAGGACCGTTTTAAAATGCGATTTTTTTCCTCGTCTGTATTTTCAATTAAACAACAGAATTCTGTATAGATCACTACTCCATCGACCATTACAACCGACACATTATGAAAGGAAACTTTTAATCAAAAAAAAAACGCAATACATGGGGTAAACTTTAAAACATTTCGTAAAAGAGAGTGGTGATTTACCTCACTGGATTAAACAAGGGTTCAACTCACCTGAAACAGAAAACGAGAACTATAATTAGTCAAAATGTAACAAATTACAAATAGGTGTAGGTATACAGTGATGAAAATCTAAATGTACAGAATTCGTATGAAACTTGGCGAGCGATTCGAATAATATTTCAAGGAAACATTTAAACAAAAGCAGGATTCTTCATATTGTTTATTTAATTTAATAAAAAAAAGACAAGCAATCATGTACTATCGATACGTTATGTAAACATGCTTAAACATTCCAGAATTTCTCTAAGTTGTGTTTAATTATTGGTAGGGCATTGCAGATGAATTTTTCGTTATGTTATGAACTACGAGGTTCTACGTTTGCTTAAATGTTCTCTAGAGACCACCCTACAAATCCTTGAACTATTATTCGAATCGCTCGCCAACTAATAGGAGTTCCACACGAATTGTGTACATATAGATTTTCATCACTGTATATTAAAATTGCAATTCTTGTATACAAACAAAATTGTTGTTATTTAAAGAAGTTTATAGTTTTAGGGGAGGGCGGTTGCAATGGAAGGTTACCCACCCAAATAACCCTCTGTATAATTCTCAACAATACCTCTAAATGCGTCAACAGCAATCACCAACCACCCTAGTTAGAATTCCAAACAACAGAGCTGCTATGTGTGGCATTTGATTCACTACAAGGTTTGTACACTAGAGGCGGCAGAAATAGAAACATAGGAAAACATCGGTTCCGTCTATCTGTCCCACGGTATCCTCTTTATTTCATGGAGCATTTCTCTGAAAATGCATCAGACAAAGTAGGGACTATGTAAGTATTATAGATGGGCGGAAGCGATGGTTTTGTTATGTTTCTATTGCTGCCGCCTCTACTATATATTATAGTAATATAAATGGGTTGAAAGTCCTAAAATTGTCCAACTAGTCTGCCATCAATCTCCGTTGTGATTGATTAAATCATGAAAATATTTACACTTGTTTTTTATAATATTTACTATATGAAATGTTATAATTTCCGTTTGATCCCTAGCTTTAGTTTAATCTAATTGTCCTATTGATAAACACAAAGATTCCCTCGTTTGAGCAAACCTAAACGTGTAATTTTATCATAGGAGACGAGGGTGAGATGACACAACAACAATAATGGTGGTGGTAGTAGGCAGGCAGGCAATCAACGATTGAAGTAGATAAGGGGGGAAATCTGTGTCTATATAAATATTGATTCTAAATGAAATTTATATAAATATTGCAAGTACTTGGATTGTTAATTGTTGTTAAAGAATCTTGATAGAGACATGAAAAAGGTGTAAGTTGAATAATGTAATGGAAACATGCAACAATTCGCGATTCATGTCATACAGGAAATGATCTTGGAAATGATAAACTACAAACTCAATTCTTCAATGTCTTTATGAAAACATGAAAATTGATTCAATTTCAGGAATTGAAACTACTCCCTTCTTGTGCCGAAAATTCATCAAATTATACCGGGTAAGTCACCTAAAACGGAAGTTCTTATAGCAACTCCTATTATTTTGCAAGCGATTCGAAAAAGAGTTCAAGGAGTTGTGGGGGATACCCAGAGAACATTTAAGCAAAGTTAGGACCTTGTAGCTCATTAAGAGATTGGTCAAAAAATACTCGTTTTGGACAAAGTCATAGTTTTCAAAAATGGGTTGAACAAGCATTTAAGAATGGCTCAAAGAGCATCGCAAAAATTATTTATCCCGTTTTTCTCATTAGTATCTTTGGAAAATTGGAAGAAAATTGTTGCAGAAATCGATCGTGGAAAAAGTCTGTTGTTTACTATTTTTAACTTGATAGGTAAAACTGTTTACGTAAATTCTGTTTATTCTGATTTATTTTAATGTAAAATAATAAAAGTCACCTAGTCTTAATTGTTTCTAATGCGTCCAATGTCAAGGAATTTCTTAAAAAAAAATCAGCATTATTCAATCTCCAGTATCGAGTCGGACAATCAGTGTTCCAATTTTCGCAAAGATCTAGTGATGAAAAACGAATAAAAACTATTCTAAGAAAATCGGCAGAATAAAGCGTTTTTTGGCCAATTTCTAAATGAGCTACAAGCCCCCAATTTTGTTCAAACGTTACCTAGAAACTGCCCTAGAAATCCTTGAACGATTTTTCGAATTGTTCGCCAAATAATGGGAGTTGTCATAAGAACTGTCCGTTTTAGACGACTCACCCTGTATAATGTACCTATACACTAACTCGACGCAAATTTTCCTCATGTAGAACTCGTCTTATTTACGATCCGGTGTAATAAAGGATGGTAACACGATAAATCTTACTGTGAACTGGTTATTTATTTACACCCAACATTTGATGGACTATTTTCTGCTTTGAATTCAAACAATAAATTTCAAACACTACAATTTTATAGTTGTAGAAATTTTATAAACTCGTACCAAATTAATTGTGAAAGAATACAAGAGTTGGTTAAATCCGTTCGATTTATTACAACCGACGACAAATGGATTTTCTTTTATTTCCTTGTTAAAAATCAGGTTATTCTTTCAATCAACTGGTGATCAATAAAGTGCTTTTGTAGCTATTGTATACTACGGACATTGTACTATTAAAAACACAACACCAATCGAATCGGTGCAATTCGTACAATTTCAACCAAATATCTTTATTTTTCTATTTCTACACTACAGGCGCCAAAAAGAGAAACATTACAAAAACATCAAGATAGAGGGAACGTAGATGGTCTAAAAATTGGATCGCTGCTATATTACCATCCACTCTTATTTAGTACGAAAGAATCTGCCTACATCGACCTCCAAACTATCTAGTTTAAAATGCAATATTAACCAGATGTTGAGGGTTTGGTATCTTAGTCGCACGGTATCCCCTTTATTTCGTGAAACAGTCCTCTGAAGATGCATCAGACAAAGAAGGAACTATCTTCAAGATATTTATTTCTATTTGAGCAAGTTTTTAAAAACTTTTTTCCTACAAAACAAATCTAACATTTTTTATTAAATTGAAGCAACCGGTGTTTTCCCTATGTTTCTATTTCTGGCGCCTATAGTGTATGTCAAGGTTAAATGCATCGATCGTGTGAAATTTTCAAAAAATAAAAGTGTCGGCTTGTGTAAAAACTGAAATAATTCATTGTAAAATAATGGTGTCTATGTGCACACACACATACACACCATTTTCAACTATAATTTAATAGGATAAGACCGAAAATAGGAAGATGAATGAGTTTGGTGAATTCTCTCTGTCGTAAATATTGAAGCAAGTTTTATTACAGTTGGCTTTCACAAAACTGAAAGGCAACATTTTCTGTATTTCATTCGCGTATTTAATGGAGTTGCTAGGAAATTCCCAATCGTTGTTATCTACTACTACTACTTACTCAACTAACTCTGGATATATATATATGTATAGTTTAGAGGGAAAAGAGATATAGAGTGAAGTAGATGATGGCGACGGCACATATTGTGAGAAGATAACACAACATCTCATCTACACTATAAATGTTTCTCGAACTGTTTAAGTTAAACTGAAAATGTAAATTTTGCAACTGTCGCGTCTCACTTAAATCTATATAGTGTATATATGCATAAGAGAATTGTTATTGTAGAAGAAGCACCAACAAACTTTACTCTAAAACACTTACAATTTTATGAAAATCATTAATATTGAAGATCGTTTTGTAAATGGAATGATATCGTTGACAAAAACAACAAACTTAACCAATATATGTAAATGGATTTTTGGGAACAAAAGAAATTTACATGCTATATATGTTAGTGTGTGTGTGTGTGTGCAACTTGGAGGAAATCGAAAAATAAATCTCCCGGAAGTGTACGATACCAACAACAACAACACACATCTTCTAAAGTTTCCTCAAAACTGTTTTGTAATTTATTAACGTAAGTTAGTAGTATCAATTGCTCCATATATTGTATTAAACTAACGAAAAATCAATGATTATTTTAAATTTTTAATGTAAATTGCAATATAAATAAAGACGAAAATTGTCTCGAAAGTTTATCACCCACCAGTTGGAAATGGAATCGATTTTTTTGTGTGCTTATGGTTGATATGGAGACTCATTTCGAATTCTTTACGACAGTGGCTTACAAGATCGAACAAGTGGACGATGATCTTTATGTGCCCAGACTTTTTCAAGACAGTCTAGATAGTAATCTAATGCCCGATTTCACCAACACGGATCAAATCGTCGATCAACTGAGCCAGGTTCAAATTTTGAACCGGTTCATTTTTGATCCCGTTTCACCAAACCGATATAAATGAATGTGAACTAAGATCAAGTGATCTCGACTTGAGACCAGTTTAGAGATTTTTATGAATGAGTTGGTACGAAAATTTGGTTACTATTTTCGACGGATATCAAAAATTGAAATTTGTTGAAAATTTTCTTTCGTTTATTAAATCAAAGAATTGACAATTTTTTTGAAAATTAATAAGAAATCAAAAAACTAACTTTTCTATAGTAGAAAAATCAATATCTTGAAAAAATTGAAGACTTCAACCCCCTTCCCGCATACATACATTTCTACCCTACTCTTTTTTTCTAATTACATAAATACATACAGGGGTGTTTTTTTAAAGTGGTTAATTCTTAGGAAAGTCCTACTAGTCGGAGAGAAAGCTCTGAACTGGTTTACTTTGATTCACTCGGAACTTGAGTCGGTGTTTTGACTTGAATCGGATTGACGAAATGAATTTTAGGTTCATTATCTTGACTTTAGTATCAGCTGAATCGGGCTCAACTTAAATCGTTCTCAACTCTAAAGTTTAATTCTTTTAACTTTGCCGGTACGTCATCAATCTAAAACATATGAACTAAGCTTGTTTGAGGCGAAGTCTTATGGATGACATATTAACGCATATTGCTTCAGAATTTTAACAACCAGTGGCGTGGTTAGTGTTACTGTTATGAGACATTAATTTGAAATAATTATCAAAATCAAAAATAACAATCAAAGAATGCAAAACGGTTAACTACTTAAACGAGAGAACGCGCAAATAGTGAAATAATTAATTATTCTTTTTTGCTGATTTTTTGCAAAATCAGTCGTTTGATAATGTGGCGCCTATAGACAGAGAGGTTTACAATCGGTTTCCCCACAACCTCTAGTCCTACATCACGAAGGTAGATAGACAACTGTATATTTGTCTATCCTTGTTTAGATTAAGCAATTAAAGAAGGATACTGCAACTATATAATGTTATTGACAAGACGTTTATATGACCAACTCTGTCTAACATATCAAAAAATACATTTAGGCTTGCTCAAAAAATACCGGCAAAGTTATAATAATTCGACTATACGTCACTTGATCCTCGTTGGTGAAACAATTTGATCCGAGTTTAGTTTTGAACCCGATTCAACGTCGTTGATCTATGTTGGTGGAATCGAATGCATGCATAGTAAACCCTAAATTATTAATTAATGTGAAAATAAATTCATCAAAGTAACTATTATTATTATTACTCGTAATATTGTGTTATAAATTGTTGTAATTTCATCATCACATGTGAATATAACATTTAATATACCCTATAGTGGAATAAAATTGCATTATACATCACAGAACATCATAGAAAAGACTAATTAAATTGCTGTTTTAACGTATATATTTTAATTGCACCTTTCGCCTCATTTAATAAAGATGTTTGTACCGTTGTTGATTAATATGATAAGTAGAATATGTCTTATAGTAGAAACTAATTACTTTATCATCATAGAGACTAGACGACTATTGCAATATTTTGTATTTTCCAACTTAAAATGAATCATAAAATACAAACAGCTTTAATATTCGCATTCATTAATTTTAATGATTACCTCAAATAATAGTAATAACCACCCAAAAAAAAAATAGGGGTGTGATTTAACGGTCTAGATTAGAGAGATGCTGTATGTTTATACGTCTATTAGTCGTTGTCAGTTATGGATTAATTTGGCCGCAATATAATTTACACAAATTAACCTCTCTACTTGCAAGACATAAACTCGCAACAATTCTAATCCAGATTGAATATTATTGGATTATATCAATATACAGGCTGTCCCGTAAGTCGCGCATTTCCTCCTAAATAGGGGCCGAAATTCTAACACGAAAAGCCCGATCTGACGCACAGGTAATTAGTAATTAATTAAACTAAGTAGCCAATCAGGTGCTCGTTTAGTTTGAACTGCTCTTGCGCCAGCATGCTAACTGGTCCGCTTACCACCGTCTTTCTCTCTTTATAGCGAGCACCTGATTGGCTACATGATTTAATTTTAATACGTAACTAAAAACCTGTGCTTTCGATGAAAAAATTGTAGAGAACTTTTCATTTTAGAATTTCATCAACTATCTGCCCTTTAGGATGAAATGCGTGACTGACGGGATACCCTGTATATATATACATACATAGTAAATGTTAAAATCAATTTCTTTCATTTAGGCAAGTCAGGTTTCTTATATGTATAAGTTGATATAAACGAACACACACACATCCTAATAATTATTATCAGAATCACGACACAGTTAACTTGTAACGTTATATTCGCCAAGGGGATTAAACGATTTCATAAATACGATAATTATTGCCCTTCTAAAGATTCCATTTTAATGAATGTTTATTTTTGTAATTAACATTTCCTTATAAGATAGAGAGAGGGAAAAATTGTTAGTATCTAAAGACAACAAACATTATTTAGCGAGCGATTCGAGAAATATTTCAACAATTTGTAGGAGAGTCCCTGGAGAACATTTGTAGCTCATTTAGAAGTTGGTCAAAAAGGCTCGTTTCTGACAATATCATTTCCAAAAAACAACTCACAATTACTCGAAATCCTCCCTTATTAATTTTTTTTTTCGTTTTTCTTCATTGTATTCTAGAATTCAGTGAAGAAAAACGATAAAACCACTGTTAGCGAATCCTCAAGTTTAATTCGTTTATGAAAATTGGGACATCGTCAGAAACGACTTCCAAATGAGCTACGAGGTTCTAATTTTGTTAAAATGTTCTCCAGTAACTCTCCTGCAAATCCTTAAAATTTTATTCGAAATTCATGCTAATTATCTACTTTTAGATGAACATGCCTGAATTTTGAATCGACTGTACAGCGTTTATTCTTACAATCCGATCAACACTGAATTGTTATTGCTCACATAAAAGTCTTTATCACACAAATACACATATATCTGAAATGACGTTATGGACGATTACTTGTTATAATACCTCTAGGCAAGAGAAAAAGCCCGAGATTTTGGTGAAATTCGCAAACACACCTTTCTATTTTATATTGGCAATTATTGTAAAGTCCACAATAGTAAATCGAGAAATTACAAAATAAGCTCTCTAAATGAAAATTGATTTTCTATCGTATATAATTTCCACTTGGAAAAACAATAATTTAATCAAATTAAAATTTCTCATCAAGCACGGATATTTTATAAATTAAACAAGAAAATTTCCATTAAACACACACACACATATACAATATTCAATTTATATTTTATTATAAGTAGCTAATATAGTGCCAGGATCTAGTCTAGACTTAAAACTGAATTATATGATGTCTGGTTGTTGTTCTTTTTTTTGTGATAGTGGTGCGAATTAAGTCGGCTTTAGCAGTCTAAAGATCGTAAATTTCCTGCTAATAAAATTTCCCCCTATTTCAAATATGAAAACTGGGATAATAAAACGTAGAAATTCTAAATGTAAACATATACAATACTCTGGAAATTTCATCGAATCAAAAACCAGAAAAAAAAATAAACAAACACAAACTTGTTCCAACAATTTTACGACTTATTTAAAGGAAATTGTAATTGGTTTTAATAATGGTGAATGTTTTAAATTGACCAAGCACACGTCTCTCTTTATTCGTGCGATCAAGTTCAAATTTCCAATGTGAATTTCACATCAGGCATATATGTATATACACGATAGGCGCCAAAAATAGAAACATAGCAAAAACATCTAACTACTTGCATATTAATTAGAAAGAGATAGAGGGAACGTAGGTAGTCTAAAAATTGTACAAAAGAATCTGCCTGCATCGACCTTCATCAAACTTTCTAGTTTAAAAAACAATAATAACCAGATGTTGAGACAAAGAATGGACTATCCTCAAGATATTTATGCAAATAGTATACAGGCTGTCCCGTAAGTCGTGCATTTGCTCCTAAACGGTAGATAGGGGATGAAATTCTAAGACGAAACATCCCCTACCATTATTTCATCCACCGCATTGGTAATTAGTAATTGATTAAATAAACTATCCAATCAGGTGCTCTCTTCGTTTGAACTGCTATCGCACCAGCTTGCTAACTGGTCTGCTTCCCAAGTCCCACCGTCAAGACTCATGCTTTCTCTCTTTTTATCGCTTGTCAGATGACAAAATGCTGCACAACTTTTCGTCTTAGAATTTCAGCGTCTATCTGGTCCTTAGTAGGAAATACGTGACTTACGGGACATCCTGTAGATGGGCGCGACTGTTTTTTTTCTATGTACCTAGAAGAGTAGCCTATAGTGTATATTGACAAATGCCTGTTGATTCTTCTCTTTTCCACCTCCGCACATCGATCTATAATTGAACGCTTTGTAGAATAACCATTACAGCGAAAAGATTGAATACTACCGGAACTAGATGGCATCTAGCTTTATTTTTCCGGTTCGATTAAGTCCAAAGCTCCTTTGAATGTCCTGTAATATATTTTTCCATTTCACTGGTATTGAATATGGTCACTAAATCTATACCAGATCAATGTGGGGGGATGGAAAAATCATCATAATGGTTACTCTGCAAATTTTTATCGAACTTTTTGATAATTTACATTGATTGCAACAATATTTTAAATTATATATTTCATTTTTTGGATATTTATTGAAGAAGCGATACTTTCTAAAGAAGTGTATCTAATAACACGCTTGAAAAACGTTAAATATCGAAATCTGATTCTATACAATTTCAAGTTTGCCAGAGGAAAATTGTGTTTTTTTGTGTGCTCATCCTTTCATCATTGTGTGTCCTTTTTCTTTTTGATCGAATACAGCAATGGAATTACGTATTTCTCTCCTCTTGTACTTGTCACACATACACACTTTTATTTATTTTTCTAATCAATTATTTGCAGTTATTTTATTTATAAAATATAGGTGTAAATTCGATATAATCTGAAAATATTTCAGTTTCATCGTTGAAGTTGAAAGTTCTTTACTACTAGCAACCGGGTTGCTGTCGTTGTCGTTTAGTATCGCTGCAGCAGTTCTTCCTCCAGGCTTTTATTATAGAAACAAAAACAAAACGTACACACATACACACTCACAAAACACATTATCAAAGCAGATGCATCTCGGCTGCACGTAATTTAATGAATCCATTTGAAAGTGCAGCGATTGTGTATTGAATTGAAGAATATCGATTGGTGTTTTTTTTTAAACAAAAATTACTAAACAGAACGATCATTAAGGACAAGTTACGAGAATTAGACGAATTTATTAGAAAGTTATTGAAAGTTGCATAAGTGTAAATTTTAGAAGATCCCTAGATACACATTAAACGAATATATATCTAACTAGTTCTCTATATCACCTCTATGCATATGTTTAACGACTTTTGGGTAACACAACAAACTCGACTATCCTTAGATTAAAACTAGTTTGCAATAAATAAAACTATTTAGGATACACTAAGTCTGTGTATGTGTGTAGTGGCGGTAATTATTTGCCACTTTAATAACACAATATAAGGCTATTTTAAGCTCATATTGTAAAATACTTGAATTACTGGTTTTATTCTCTATACATACAGGGTCTTTCATGTAAATATGGTTAGTGGCAATAACTCGTTCATTTATCAATAAAATCAAATGATTTTTACAAGAACTTGAAGGGCAACAACCCCTAGGCTTTCTATTGGAGGTGAAAGGGCCTTTTTGCAAAAATAAAATCAAAAGTTTGTTAATAGTTAGGTCATCGGATTCCTTTCGCTTGGAACTATAAATGCTCAAAGAGAAGCTGGAGTCCGGCCTCTATTCGATTACCGAAAAAGTGCCAAAAGTGGTTACAGAGTTTAAATAACTCAGAAAACAAGCGAGACATCGGTGATTAAAGAAAAATGAGAAATTGTCACTTTTTCAGACACTGAATAGAGGCCCGACTCTAGCATCCCCTTGAAGCTAGACAAGCCGTAGTAAATTGGAAGAAATACCCCATTCTGTGAATTCGATACACAGCAAATGTTTCTGTTATTCAATACTTCCCCCCTCTCTCTCACTGGCTGGTTAACTTTTTTTAGTGTTATTCTTGAGAAATTGTCCATTGAAAATTTCAAAAACTAAACTCGATGTTCATTCATTAATTAATTTTATTAGAGTGTGAATTGTTGAGGTTAGGGAAATAAAATTAGAACTAATAACAAATTTATATTCTTGTA
>JAZBGW010002174.1:0-12424 GCA_037464815.1 Mylabris variabilis | reverse complement strand
GTTTAAACCAGCTTCAAGCTGGTTTACTTTGAACCCGATTCAGTCGGAACTTAAGTCACATTTCAAGTGATTTTTAGCGCTAGTGTCAGCTGAATCGGGCTCAACTTAAATCATTCTCAACTCCGTCACTTTCACTTGATCCTCGTTGGTGAAACGATTTGAGCCGAGTTCAGTTTTGAACACGATTCAACATCGTTTATTCATGTGGGTGAAATCGGGCGTTAGGGGCCGTAAAACTGCATTAGATTGTCGCGCTTCTATCGCGGCGTGCGCCATAAACATATGTGACTTTGGGAATAATAAGAATATATAACATTTTATTGGCAATATACGTCAAAAAATTCGATTATTTTTACAAATTTCTAATGGAACATGTTATTAAACTCAAAATATGAACTGTTTTATTCAGATAATCTAGGGCTGTCAGATGGTCGGGATTGTCCCAACATTTCATATAATGTCCACCCTGGTGGAAATGAGACTCGGAATAACTCGGAATAAACATTTTAAAAGTCTTATTTTCTCTGCAAATCTCTGAAAATCTCGGAAAAAGTCTTACTTTCTCTGAAAATTCCGAAAATCTCTGAAAAAGTCTTAAAATGGAAATAAATTCTGACTAATATTATTATTATTTTTGTTAGTACATATTATTATTATCAGTACTAACAATACTCGTAATAAAAAAATGGAAATAAATCGTTTATTTCGAGTTATTCCGAGTCTCATTTCCACCAAGGCAGAGTCCCGAGAAAATAAAAATTGTGCCGACAAATAACAAAACACAAATGTAAAATTACGAAAATTTAAAATTACGCGGTTTAAAAATCAATTCAATCATTCGATTGAACGGAACACGCTTGGTGGATACCACGTGCGATTGCGGACGGGGGCGAAGTAGACTGTCTTTTAAAACTTTTTTGAATACCCCAAAGGGCACCAACAAATTGGTGAAATTAGTGAACTCAAATGCCAAATACTTGTGGCAAAGTGGAAAATAAGTATGTTTTAGTTGTCTCATAATTTGATCTTATAATTTTCAACAGTATAATCTCATAATTTGCCAATAAACAAAGTATTTTGTTGTAATTCCGACTTTTTGAAATTTTGCCCAGATATTTTGGTTTTCCCATCTGGCATCCCTAATCCCAACACACTTGCTGTGCCTATTAAAAAGAAACCTAGTGGAACATATCAGTTACAGTGGACCGTTTGTTATTGAATTACCCGGCCACTTCATTGTCTACATTGGATGATTGTAGTGTTGCAATTGTAATAAAAAGCGTATTACTGTGTTCAGAGATCGAGCGCTACTGTAGAGCGCTTATTTGTAGGATAGTACGGCATAGTGACGTCACAGTCCCGATATTGGGGCAAAGCCGCTGCTTAGCTATGAGTGTTAAAATTGTATAATATATAGAATCTGTTGTGTTGTGAATACAATAATCGATAATGTAAATTTAAAATCTTCTACTATTGTTGGAAAATCTCCTATCTGCCAGATACTGTCTATAGAGATTTTCTAAACAGACAGACAGATAGTTGTAATAATAATGAAGGCACGTGTCAATTCGTATTGAGACACTTTTAGAAAACGTGTATACATACAAAATCTGTTACGTGGCAATATTATTATATGTACAGATATACAAGAGACAATGTTTTATATATACAATATGTTATTGTATATTGTTTATTTTGAAGAGTGAGAGACGAGCAATAACCCTTCATATACTATATTGTTCAGACTTCAGACCTTTATTATAATAGAAACAGTAGAATGATTGTCGTTATTTTCAATTGATACGTATAGTTTACATTGTATTTCAATTGTTCTTTATAATGAAACATTGAACTGAAGCTGTATAGAGCAACAGAAAGAAAAACACAACAAAAGCAGGTTTTCAGTCATTGATATTTACTCGTTTCTCATATATCGCAATATGAAAATTGTATTTCAGTTTTTATTATTACTGTTTTTTTGTGTTGTTCTCATTGATTTCTCTTTCTTTCTACTTAAAAAAAGTTTAATTCAAAAGGAAACCGTCTCATTTTACTAATAATATTCCAGTAGAATGATTGTAAATTTTTAACGAATCAAATAAAAATTAATCAAAAAAAAAAGAAAACTCCCACTATTGCGCTATGTAATTCTATAGATTTTTCTAGTTGAAATAGTAACATTAATGGAGTCTCTACTGTGGGAAATTTCAATGCAATTTCCATTTAGAAAATTGGAAAAATTTGTCTTAACGACAGAGTTTTACTTGATCAAACACAATTTTATAGACTAACTCAGTTTAATTTAATCTTAATGACACTCCACACTCTTTGAAAGAGGTAAAAAATGCAATCGTATATTCAAGTCCAGGTAGATCGAAAATATCAGTCAACTTTCTTCTTTATTTTCATTTATAATCAAGTTAATTATAACATTGTCTTTCAAGGATCCCAATTAAAGACCACACAAACATAAATCTTGTTAATTTGTTTTTCTTTTCTTCATACTTATCTCCTATTAATTTAAACAAATTTAATTTAACATAGTGGATTCAAGTGTTATCATAATAACAACTATACAAAAAAAACAAGTTTATTTCAGTCGAATTCTAATTAAAATTTATGTATTTTTAATTTAATCATATTCAAAGTTACCTGTTCCTCAGAAAACGGGTAAATATTCGAATGGACTAGAAGTGAAAATAGATAATTAAAAATGTTTTAATAAAATTGATAATTTTTTCTCATATTCAAATTAAACATGAATTATTTCCTGTTGTTCTTTTTTGTTGTTATTGTTGTTGTTGATAATTATGATAACGATATTCACTAATGATTATAATGTTTAGAGATTGTTGATTTTAATTAGACAGATTATTGAATTAATTCGGAATTCTTGTTGTGATATGTGTAAATATTGAAAGAGGTATGCCTACAAGATATTTATGTGTGTGAAACATACATAAATATAATCGATTTAATCAATAGGAATATTCAAACTATTCATAAATTAATGTATTATTCGATAATCGCAATTGCAAGCAGCACCCACCAGTTTGTATAAATACTGACAAGAGCTATTGTAAATGTCGAAGGGGGATAAAGTTAGTTGAAATGCTTTGTTTTCGTATATTCCAATCAGTATTAAACAGGTCATACTGTCAGCATTTATTATTATTGTTTATGAATTGTTCAAATTATTATTTGTAATTTCATGTTTTTGTATTATAATTTGGAAAATAATTTATTTGTGTAAACATACATTCGTATTGATCAACTATAAGTGTTTTACTATTCTTCCAATTGGCTGAATTTTTCATTATTGTCTACATCAGATATTCCTTCAACGAATGTGGAACATAAAACCAATAAGATGTAGTAAAGTTTAACCCTTCAAAAGTGAATAGATTATTGAGGGAATGTGTTTCATTCCTGTTGATGATATAGTTGCAAGAGAACATCCCAGCTATATGAACCAATAGAATCGAAATATGGTGGACTAGTAAGCTCAATTTTCTCTAAAATCGACGGGAATTTTAGATTTTAACCCCTGTTCAGAGATATTTTTACTATAATGTATATTCGAGAATTACACGATATTTTTGAGCTCTGTCTGAGAGAGCTCTCCAACTGTTTGAATCTTTAATTTTAGTTAGACCAGTGGTTTTTAAACTTTCTTCTAACAAGACACAATTTATAGGCATGACTGTTCTCATTTCGTTCTATAGATAGATTTTTGCCAGGCACTTGCTCTTCGTTTAGTCTTCGTTTAGTCAATTTTTGGTGCCAAAATTCACTTACAAACTTTTTCCACGAGATTCTCTTCTTCTACTAATTGAAACGTAGCACTGGTGTTAAATGAATGTTATTGAAATGTGCGTTTTAAGGTTGTTAAGAAGAAAATTCGATTTAATGACAAGTCTTTCGAAATTTGTCTATTAAATAAATAATAAGGAAAGTTCTGTCAAAATTTGAAATCGATCTTGTTCTTAGTTTTTTAATAAAAACATAGTCTATTGAAAATCAAATTTCCAGACAGATTTTCAAAATATTTTCCATTATAATCATATGGTCGTAAAGTACGTAGGATAAGATTTCCGATATTTTCATTTCAATCAAAAAACAGCTTAATTAATTTTAATACTTGTAAATAATCAGTGAAAAGGGGGGGTTCAAAGTTCTCTGAAACTCATTTCATTTTCAAAATTCGAGTTTAAGCGAGCTTCATGTCCTCGGCTTTCACATTACCTTTCTAAATCCGAGAGTATGATTTTCTATTTTGAAAATTATGCAATGCATCACTGTTGGAATTTTTTTTATTGGAAAACTAACAAACACATCGGAAAATTTCTTAAATATTTGGAAAGCTCCTTCAATTTGCTATCTAAATCATTTGATAAATATTGAAAATCGATTACATTGTCTAATTTTTAGACAGTTATAAAGGAAAATGTACGAAAAAAACAGGGTCCAAGAGTTTTCTCTTCATTCAGAATTTTATCACACATTTTCAAAATAAAAAGCTTAAGAGCATGCACCTTGAAATGCTTTATCCAATGCACGTCAATTTTTGACATTATCGTAAAAAACAAGCGAGTAATCGCTGTTTGAAAATTGACTATTTTCGTACGCCGAATTGACAAACCTCTGCGACTTCCCCTTAAGCAAAAACAACGAACAAAATACACAATACTTTTTTTTTGGTTATAAGTTATAATTGAAAAATCCCCTCTACAAGTCACTATCAAAACTTAACAATGTTGTCTTAGTTTTTGTAACTTTTATTGAATGCATATAAAAAGGTTTTAAGTTATTAAAACTCTTGGAAACAATAAAATTTATAATGTAGTAAGGGATAAATATATTATTTTAACAAAAAACAAATAAGTTCAGCAGATTTAATTGCATAATTTTTGTTTATCTAAAGTTGGCAATAGATGTGGTATCACATATATTAGCATAGGACGAAATTCCCACTCTAACTTATCCCCTTAACAACCTTAAAAAGGTTGCTCTAATAGATCACAAACAGTAACAAGTACTCTTTAAAAAAGAGCTCAACTACGTTGAAACAATACTTCTATATGATGAATCAATTCTTGCCATTGCCTTCATATTTTTCCTTCATAGATTACGTTTCTTAATCTAAATTTTTCCCATGGACTCCAAAAGTTGCATACGGTTCTTCTCAAAAAAAAAGGTTCAAAACACAAAGCACAAGACTCAGAAATTTTGACACAAACGCCTCATACAATAGACCTAATAATTATGAACACTTTAAGAATCACTGACAATGAATTAGATATGCTCGAATAGAATGAAAACCAACCGGTGGATTTAAACCGTCAGGCATTCAACATAAATGACGGACATATTTTAAAAAACCGTAATTTCTAACAAAATTAGATTTGTCTTATCGTTTGACAGTCGTAATTTCAAATTTCCAACGACTTTAGTCTGAGTAATCTTAACCGCACAAAAACGATTTTTATAAATTTCATCAATATTGAAAGGATTCGTGGAATGTCCGAGTGATATTTTTCATGTTGAAATAGAAACTTTACCGACACATACACACATTTTAACAAATTTATTTAATTTGAAATGCAATTTACGATATATTCAATATAAATTCTACGAAATTTCGTTTTAATAATGATCCACCTTCATAGTGAGACACAAAAAGATACCTAATCGACCTTCTTGTTGAAGAAGATTGAACGCTAACAATTTATTTGCTATTTTACCATAATCGTCTGACAGTAACCGTGAACAAAAGGATTTATATTTAAACAAGTTTTAATAAAAATTAATTTGTTTATTAGTTACGGAATCCTTTATTTCATTCTAGGCGATTAATATAAATTCGAGGAAATACCTACGAGAATTTGCATTTAAATTAGACGATTTAGATTTAGTTGTTTTTTTTACTTGTGTTTTACGAATTAGTACAAGACTACTACACGACTACCCTTTTATATTTTTCCTTCTCCTTCATATAACAATAAAAATAATAATGATAACGATGGAGAAAAAAATAGAGAAAAACATTTGAAATCCAAGGATAATTATACAGTCAGTGCACGTACGTCTTTTATTAAAACGGACAGTAGATGTCCTGAAGGCATGGCTGTCATCTCGAAACTATGGAATTATTCTTGCGCTCCGTTGGATCTCAAAAAGAATTCGCGTACTGAAGCACAATGAATAAAATGCATTATAAAAACTCATTTAGTTCAGTAACAGTTAAACAACAGTGGCAGTTTATTCTACCATGTTAGATTTCATTTTATAAACTTGCAACATTTACACATATACAAGCCAGTTTTAGAGACAGAATTCTAGACATGTTAGACAGTACTTTTAAATTGTACAATAATTCACTTGCTTTATTATTTAATTTTAGTACATACATATCAAGATTCACATGGATGATGGAACTAATTAAATTCGTCATGTTTATCATAAATGAACAGATTTCATTTAAAGTTAGTGAATAAGTGTAATAAACGCATACATTTTTATCTGGTGTATACATAGAGAGATATGATGATTTAGTCATAAGTACACTGCCATGAAACTGACATTTTTGATCAGTTGTTACATTCCTATTCCGTTGGTGTGTCACTCATCATGTAGACAAATCCTTTCTAAATCATAATTTAAATATGAAATCATTCTCGTATTATAAGTAGTACATCGTGTCGGAATCAGAGTAAAATCTGACATTTCGAACGTTTCCCATTATTTCTCTATTTAATTTCAAAATGTCGGGGAAAAGGCGGAAAATCAATAGCAATTTAATAGTAGAATAGTAAAACTTATTGTATTTTTTCGAAAAAAAATTCAAATCAAGATAATCACAACGAGATTAATTGATGTTTTTAATAAGTAGTTGAATTAGAAAAATTGCCAGTAATTTGTCACAATTACATGCAATAATTCGTTTTAAAACCGGATTAATAATTCATTTCTATCGTTGATTAATCGTCTGTCTTATAGCCCCTCTCCTATCTATAGATCTATACTATCGAAATTGTTTCGTTCTTCTGATCGTACCATAAAGATAAAGTTTCACATTTCAATTCAACCAATTTTCTATTAACTACTACTACTTAAACTATTAATGGGGAGATTTTGCATAACTACAACTACCGTATAGGTAGGTATTGTAATTAAATAAAAATTTTATTGTTTTTTTTTTGTTCTTTTAAATGAGATAAGAGACTCTACACAGTAGGATAGCGAGGAGGTGGAAAAAATTTATTAAAATAACCCATAATTATCGGTTCTTGTTTTGAAATTACAGCAACGAAACAACTACCGCACCATTCCAACATACAATCAACCATGTCATTTGCATTCTTCTCATCTATTTAGAGTCGTAAACTTGTTTAGATTTCCCTATCATTAAATAAATTCATTGTCTATAAATATATATCGTATGCCCTAACAGACTAGTTACATGTTTAATAGATACTAAAAATTATAACCAGAAGCCACAATTTCTTATCTATGACTCTCTATTTCCGTAGTAGTAATCGTATTACTGTTACGCCCTATGGTTTTGTTTTCGGTTTTTAATGAAAATATTAGAATATCATCAATTATAAATTTATTGGAGGGTCAACTAAACAATACAGATTATTGCATCGTAGCTTTGACATTTCTCAAATTGACTTTTGACGTGTTTTGATTTACATTCAAGTCGAGAACAATAGCGTAAAGTTCACGAATCAGATGATTTCGATAGAAGAATTAATATGTTTGTCTCTATCAACAACAATAATTTATTAGATTTGTCTGTTTGCTCTCTCTTTTTTTTGGTTTTCAAGCAGAAAGGAGTTAATTTATGCAGTGTACCTGGAACAGGTGCTCTGTCGTCGTCTATATTGGATAATTCTCAAAAGGAATGCTTGTGCTGAAACTTAATTACATTCCCCTATCGTCTAATTTATTTATCTTAACAACATTTCTATCAAATAAATTGACTACATTCCATTTATTTACACTAATTTTGTCTAACTCAAATCTAGTAAAAATACTAGTTTTTCCACTAATTTAAATCCATGGAATCAGTCAAATGGATTTCAATTGTATTGTGTTAATATAGAGGAAATGTGGATGTTAATTAAAATTTGAAATGTGTTGGTTGAATATTAAAGTTGGATAGATAGATGGATAGATAGACAGACAGACTGTCCGGAGGTAGAAAGAATAAAGAAGAATCCAGCAAATTAAGTTCGAATGAATGCCTCTTTTTAAAATTGTTATTCTTATTATTTTCCCCATATCGGTTTATAAAGAGAAAGTAAGATATCACATTACCTATAGCTATATAATAATATACAGTGTTGAATAGTCATTAAAGTGATTGTTAAATTACATTTCTCTTCCACGAGTTACTCACCTAAAAGGTGTCAAGATGTATTATTTTAACAACATGTTTACAATTTAACACTTGTCTGTTTCATATTGAGAGAGTAGAAAGAAACAACAACAGCAAACACAACTGGTAATCTTTTAATTAAGTCGTGCAAAAAAAACTGAACCATCAACTTATAATTAAAAAATAATATTAATTAAAACAAGACAAAAAACGTGATGGAAGCTGTTATTAAAATATATTTCTTAGTTATTTGATCTGGAAGACTACAGAAAACGAAAAAGAAACGAACGATTAAAATTATAGAAACAGATGAGTCTATATACTAGAAGATGAGCAGAAGGAAGTCAAATAATTTGAAATAACACAGCTGTTCAAACAAATTGTAAAAAAATATCAATTCTCAAATTGAAATATGAATTTAATTACAATCGACTTGTTTCAATATTTAAACTTGTCTGTTTGGTAGAAATTTCAATATAAAATAAATTTTATATTTCATAGCTATACATTCTTGCATTGTCTGTGCCACCAATAAGGCACGATGCAATGAAGTGAATAAAATATGAAATCTTACTCTAAAATCAAGCTGGTTTCGAGCAATTTTTAGACATATGGTACAGTGGCTGGAAACTTGAGTCGTTATTTAGAAATCGTAAGATTTCAGGCACGATTATGAAGTAAAATTATGGAAAATATTAGCTAATTAACCATATAAAAAGAGGTCCCTAAATAATTAACAACAATGTGTTGCAAAATCTACAGAAATTTTCTGGACATACTCAGAAAAGCAACATGTGTGGGAAATATTTAAATCTTAAAGAATGCAGAAAGGCATCTGAAAACGTCAAGAGTCTAACTATGAAAATTCCATAGAAGTAATGTAATTAAATATTTTCCCGGTATTATTTTGTCTTTGTTATTTCCACACACCGATTCTTTATTGTTGTTTATTTGATAGTTTTATAGAATTTTTGACCATGAATATTGAGCAATATTCTTGTGGTTTCACTTTTTTCTTTATATATATTGTATCATAAATATGATCGTTGTATATAAATTACGATAGGTGGTAAATATTGATGATCAACACAGAACAAGTCAAGCTTGTATATTTATAATCAATTCACTATCTATTTCTTCTAAACGGTTGCGGTTTCTCCAAGCATTATTTATGGACTAGATCTAGGTATACAACCGCAAATAGCGGATAAAACTAAATATGTGACACTTAATTGACTTAAAAAGAAGACAAAACTATTATTTTAACATTATCTACAACTAGGGTACACCAAGAAAAAAAATTGCTTGTAAAACTGGAAGAGCGATATATTTTTATTGTTATTATTATACCGGGTCATTCAGCCACATAAAATATTTGAAGGATTTATAGGATCATTTTAGCAACATTAGAACCTCGTAGCTCATTTGGAAGTTGGTCAAAAAACGCTCGTTTTGGACACGACTACAATTTTCAAAGATAATCTAAACACACAAAAAAACTAAGAATGACTCGTAGACGCTCTCAATTGTGACTTTTTTCGTTTTTCTCCATTGCATTGTAGAGAAAACCTGTTCCAGAATGTATTGGCAAAGAACGAAGCAAATCAATGTTGAGAGGATCCTCAAGTCATTGTAAGTTGTTTTGTGTGTCTAGTTCGTTTTTGAAAATCGCGACATTATCAGAAACGAGTGTTATTCGAGCAATTTTCAAATGAGCTATGAGGTTCTAATTTTGTTAAAATGATTTCCAGGACTCTACTGATCAATCCTTGAAATATTTTTCGAATCGCCAAATAATGAGAGTTGCTATAAGAACTTTTCGTCGTAGACATTTTAAATTTGATTAATGTAGAAACTGACAATACAATATCAAATACCATAATTATTGTTATACTTATCTCTAATGATAAATGTTCATGAGCCAAATGTTATTACACAATTCAAATAATGTGTTTCATTAGTCGTGTAACATGACTTTTGCAACATTCTATATCGAAACTTATCAATAACGACAAGGAAAAAGAGCCGAAAAAAACAACAACATTGTCATAATGGATTTTGTATTACATTCACTTTTTTTTACATCTGTGAATGTATGTATGTGTGTATCTATACAGACTGACAATAATAAAATACCTATCTGTTACTTAAATAGTTGGTAGTTAACCTAGTTTTAATTCGTTGAAAAATTGATCTTTGTAGTTGGATCAATACGAAACAGGTTCTGTTTCTTAATTAGGAATTAAAATAGAGCGAATGTTTTTTTTTAACAATACGGAATTTGTCCAATTTAGTAATCAATTTAAAATTTTGGTCAAGGATGCTAGAATCGACCATATTTGCCTCTTGTAACTTTTCTCAACTTCGTATTTATTTTCGAAATGATCCTGCAACTTGAACCGTTTCGTTCGTTTTTACCTAGCAAAAGAGCTATATTAAAGTTTTATACTTCGATTTAATAAACATTTACTAAAGTTACAAGTTTGTAATATAGAAGCACAAAATCCTTAACCAATTGCATCTGCTTTGAAAATCTTTGATAAAGTGCAATCTACTCTTACAACTTATAATTGCTTGATTCATACTGTTATATCGAAATAAGTTCATTATATTTGTATTTGATTCAATTAAAAATTCATTGAAATTCTATATTTGAATCGAATTGATTAAATGTAATTCTAGCGAACAGCGGTAAGTCGATGGAATTAATTTGAAAGTAGAGGAAAACATTGTAAGAAATTTCCTCATAAAACTCTATTGCTACAATTTCCAAATACAATAGAAACAAAGGAAACTAAGAATAGTCAATTGTTTAGTAATTAAAACTTTGCAAAAAGAAGAAGTTAATCTCTCTTTTGTCTTTATAAAAACACATTATTCAGATTACAACGAAAAAGAAACCGTTCACGCCATCTCTTGTTATATAAATCAACTGTTTCTTGGTCATAATAAAAGGATCTTATTGTTGTTTTTTTTTCTTGTGTGTGTGTGTTGCTATATTTAATTTGATTAGGATCGTGATGAAATAGATCTCTGTTAAAATTTCCGGTAAATATCAATAGGTTAGATATAAAAGAATCAGAAGAGCAATAGGGGGAAAAAATTGATTGATTATAAACGTGAATTTCAGATAAATTTTTAGAAATCGTTACCGATCTGACCTTTTAAACAATATTCTCCGACAAAATAGTGAAAGTCGATCATACCAAAAACTGTAACCGGTTCGACCACAAAATACCAGATCTTCAACTGTAACAATCGACTCTATTTACAATTAAAATACCTGCACGTACCTTTTTCTTCTAAATAATAAAAGCATAAGGAGTGAGAAAATATTGGAACCAAGTCAAATTAAAAAAAAGTATATCGAACCGAAACTTTCAGCATTGCTTGTTATCAAATTGCAACAACATTTCGACAGCTATTTCGGATTGAATTTTAAGTTTGGCTACATTATAGAAATGTGTTTCCTTTTTTTTCCTATTTTCCTATTTAAATGTAACCGATTGGAATATCGGCCAATTAGAAATTGACAACTTTGCGTTAAAATCAAACAGACTTAATCATACAGGATGAGTATGAAGTAACACAAAGTCCTAATAACGTTTTTATTTATGGGAATTTCGCCAAAATTCGTTAATTATTTAATTGGAGCTTGGGGCTAATCCAAAATGGCTCTACCAGTTGCCTGCTTTTTACATTTTCTGGTAGACTATATTTTCTTAAGTTAAGTCATGTAAAAATAGCATAGGCTCATACAGGGTGAGTATAAAGTAACGCACAATCGTCATAACTTTTGTATTTATGAAAATTTTGAAAAACGCCGAGACCCTTAATTTTTTATTTTTAAGTTCATTAATTGTGACTGAACCAAAACAGCTCTACCAGTAACGATTACGAAGAAATAACGTCATCATCCATTTTT
The DNA here is from genome assembly GCA_037464815.1 of Mylabris variabilis. Classification (NCBI taxonomy): domain Eukaryota; kingdom Metazoa; phylum Arthropoda; class Insecta; order Coleoptera; family Meloidae; genus Mylabris; species Mylabris variabilis. Next base: position 113 of record JAZBGW010002174.1, on the reverse strand, counting down.
TTAAATGGCACCCACTATTTTTTATTGCATTTTCGGGTAGAGAATTTTTTCCTACATTTAGATATGTGAAAATATTAGGGGGTTACATAAGAAAATTTTTGAGAAAAAAATTC
>JAZBGW010002173.1:0-12427 GCA_037464815.1 Mylabris variabilis | reverse complement strand
CAACGTGGAGTAGTGGGGATATAGGAGTGGGAGGTCTATACTTGTCTATGGTGTTGTTTTTTAATTCAAAATTGACATTAATTTTGTGGTTAGTTTTAAAATTCTTGTGTACAAAATGGTATTAGATGGATATAAGGGTATTTTAATTACTGTTATAATATGTATTGGTGCATTTATGTGGTCGCAATGCGTTGATCGTAGTGGTTTCGATGAATACGAGCATAAAAATATAGCGGCAATATTACATCAAGTTGCAAGACTTCAATTTTATATGTATAGTGGTAAAATACCTGAAGAGCAACCTGTAGGTGCATAATAAAATCAATCAATATTTGGGAATACATTGACAAAAGAAGATTATTTTATTCAAGGTTGATTAACTTAATCAAATAAATCACGTCCATTGAATTTTAAAATAACCGCTTTTATAACGGACATATTTCTTGAATACAATGTTGTCAAATTGTGAAATTAGAAGAATGCATACAGAGCCGGCCTAAGGTTTTATGGGGATCATATTCAATACTAACAATAAAAATAGGTATCTATAAAACTGTCAAAGTTGAAAATTGAGAGTGTTTGTTTTTTAATTCAAAATTGACATTAACTTTGAAGTTCATTTCAAAATTCTTGTGTATAAAATGGCATTCGATGGAATTAATGGTATTGTAATTACTGTTATAGTATGTGTTGGTGTAATTACGTTGTCGCATATCATTAGTCATAGTGGTGTCGATAACTCCGACCATAGAAATATAGAGGCAATATTACATGAACTTGCAAGATACCAATTTCTACATAATAATGCAATACATAAAAATCGAACTACTTTTTATAACGGACATATTTCTTGAATACAATATTGTCAAATTGTGAAATCAGAAGAATGTATATAGAGCCGGGGTAAGGCATAAGCATTATAAGGGGATCATATTCAATATTAACAATAAAAAGTTTAAATATAGAGAAATGTTTGTTTCATTATAAATTTATTGTTTCTGTGGGGTGCTATGTTCTATATTCAAGGTGATCCATCAAGAAAAGCGATCCGATTCACAAAATATGTACAACGATAATTGACATTACAAAAGGCCATGAATTAGGGTGAGTAAGGTCGTAACTTACTTCACACTCCACAACATTTGATATTTATTGATTTATTTTCCACTCAAAAATTGAGTAGGGAAAAATACTCTAAATATTCTTTCAGAATTACATTTTTGTTGGATAATGAATTGAAATTGTTTTTTTTTTGTGAAAATTTAATTCAGTCTTTCAATAAAAAAGTAAACAGCCATTAATCTGCGTTGCTGACAAGTGGTCGAACGTAAAGCTATGGCCCTACGTATTCAAATCCGTGGCCAAATCGGGATTGTTACCTTTCATATTAAATGATACATTTCACATTATGACTTTAATTGTGGCATGAGTTGAATCGAATGAAAATGACAGTGAACATGAACATCAATTCGTTCACATGTAACATCATGTACAATCCATCTTAGAATCATTGTATGTTAGCACTGATCAGTAATGAAAGGAAAATGAACAAAAATAGGGATTGGTTTCGTTTTTTGTTCAGTTCACTCTGATTGTGAGTGAATCAAATGTTCATAACATGATAATATCATTTCTCTAAATGATAATAAAACGTAAGAACCCCACCTTTGTTTTTGTAAGAAAATTTTACAAAACAAATGAAACCAGTTTATTGAATTCATTCTCGAACATCTTTTTTCACACAAAATTCATCAATAACATACTTTATAATGAATAGTTTTTCTTTCTTATCTTTCTATCGCTTCTATCTTTCTTTATTTCTCACTTTCTTACTAATCTTGTTCTTCTGTCTTTTTATCTGTGAAAGCAACACTCTCATTGTTAGACATAGGTAAGTCACGAGTCGCCACTGCTTACAATTGTTGATTTCAATTTTCGTTGATTTTAGGAGTAATAAGAGAATTGGCAACATTGGTGCAGCGTCACCTGCCGGTTATTTTCAACAATTACAATTTTAAATTGTTAACTTGACAACGGTCAAACAACAAATAAAGACTTCATTGAAATTGGAATGTTAGGTAGTTTAACAATTATTGTTGTTAATTTAATAAAAATTCTTTAAGTAAAATGGATTCTGTAAGTGAGGTAAGTTGAAGAATTTAAATAATTTCGATAGTGGTTGTTTTATTATCGTTGAAATTAGCGTATTTTGGCTCGGGCTCGTGAACGTCAACGACTTTTAGAAAACTACCCTAACATAACAGCTACACCCTCATTAACTATAACTAGCGAGATTAGTGATAGAAATGCACCAAAATCATCATCACAACCGAATTTAACTGTAACGAAAATTAATAATGGTGATAATAAAATTAAAGAAACTTCAATGTCGGACACGAATTTGATAAAAAAATGCAAGGAATCCGGCGATAGAGCAGTAGATGAGGAAGGTAATATTTCATTTATAACACGACAGACACGTGTCTCATCCGAAATAACAACAACATTATCACCAACATCACCAAAATCATCACAAAAATTAAATATAAAAAACGATAATTTCAATATGGAAATCAAAGTTACTTCCCTAGATAATGTACGTGTCGAAGTACAAATTGATGAGGAGACATCACAATCACCATCAAAAGGGGATTGTAATGAAATGATTGAAAATAAAATCGAGAAAGATGGTCTGCGTCCGGACGCTAAGAATCGATTGAATCGTTTAGGTCAACTGTATGGTAGTAATAATGGTGAAGATGCTGGTATTTCATCACCAATACATCGTACAGAAGGCAAATTTTATGTTGATAACAATCAAAAAACTAACGAGAAATCAATTAAGAATGATGACACTGATAAACCGAAGAAAGGTTTAAAAAAATTAGCCGATTTAGCTGAGAATATCAATCAATGGGAAGATGATTTAACACATGTAATTTCTTCTATATGAAATTTTCGAAATTGTATTTCTTTTTGTTGTTGATTATAGGTGAAATTAGATAAACAGGAGAAACCGAAGAAGACATGGAAACCACCGGCACCACAACCACCACCATCAACAACAACAACACCGAAATCGTCTATGAAGGCGAAGGCACCAACACCACCGAAAATTGAAAAGGAGATAAAAGGGGATGTGACAAAATCGTTGAAATGGGACGAAAAAGTCTTGGAAAATTTGGTAATTTTCTTGTTTTTTTTCTTTGTAATTTAATACAATTCCCGACCCTGTGACTAACATTTGAAAACTCTGTAAATAATATACATTTGTTAATTAATTTACAAGAGTCACAGGGTTTCACTCGTACGACTTCTAGTAGTCGTTTAGTGTATAAATATGATTCACAGGATAAAAATCGCAATAATAGTAATAACAATAATAATAAGAACAAAGAGAATACTATAAAAGAAGAAGAAATCCAAGAAAATATATCGAAACCGAAATCAACAAAAATTTCGGATAGAGCAGCAATATTTGAAGCAAATTCAAACACACCTTCACCGTCAAATAAACCAAAAGATCCGGCATTATTATCAGTATCTGAACGTAAAGCATTATTTGAAAAGAATAAAGGAGCAGCGTTGGTACCGAAAGCACCTTTTGCCATGGCTACACCAGTTAAAAAGAATGATAATCAAACACAACAAATTAAAAAATCATCAAAAAAGAGTCCAGCACCGCAGCCACCATCTGTTCAAGATAAAATTGATAAATCGACAATTGATGTGAAACCGACAGTAATACAAAGTAAAGGTGTTGCAAGTACTGTTGCTGCTTTATTAGAGAATAAAACAACAATTTCACAAACACAAATCGAAAATAGTGTACGTGAACAACGACAACAAGAAATGGAAATATTACTTAATCGTTTTAATAAAAATAAAAAGGTAAATGATTGACAAAAAACAATAAATTTTATTAATTAAAAAAAATTCCAGGTTACTATAGAAGAACAAGAGGACGACGACGAGGATGCTGATGATTCTAATGAAAAAACCGTAATGCTTAAAGGGAAACAATTGAAAGTTACACCCCAAATATTATCACCACCACCACCGCCACCATTACCGTCTAGTTCTACCACAACAACAAAACGTCGAAGTAATGAAAATCAGAAATGTAATCTTTGAATTTATTTGAATCAGAGCCGGCTTTAGATACAAGACCAAATTTTGAGGGGCGCAAATCGCTATTATCAAGCAATCTGCAAATTAGTTAATTAAATGAAATTGTTTTATTATTAACAAAATACTGGCGTCTGCTTCTAAGAGCTAATTTTAAGATAACACAAGAACTCACACAGGCACTTTTCGGAAAAGTTATAATTTTTCAATAGTAAGAATCGTAGTCTTTGTAGAAAAACTTGACTGCTGGTAGTATCAAACGGGCTAGAGCCGGCACTGATCTGAATTTAATTCAATTTTAATTAATTCTTTGTTGGATTTTTCGAATTAGGTAAAGGTGATAGCCCGAAAGTTGTAGAAGTCTTAAGTGATGTGAAACGTATTAAAGTAGCACCGAAAAAAACTGGACGTTTATATCCTAGTTTGACTGATATTGAATCAACTACAGAAACTGAAAATGATGATGGCGGAGATGATGATGATTTATCAACTAATGAAAGCAGGTGCGATCATTTTACAGATTGGATATTATTTTTGTTGTGCTTAGCGTAATTTTAAAACGTTTTTTCCGATTATTTATAATCTAATTTATTTGATTCTACTTAAACATAATTAGACTGATATTTGTTTGGTACTGTGATAGAATAAAACACGGTTTTGGATGGAATCTTTGTTTTTTCTTATTATAAATAGAACCTTTCTTGTTTCCGGTACAAAACAGCAGTTTTAATGGTAGTTGTGCCGAGTCTGATGTGGTTAATACGAGTTTTGGTCGTGACATACTCCAAACGGTGTGCAAGAATCAAACACCACAGAAACGAGTAAGTTTTTCTTCAAATTTGTTTTAAAAAAATTATTAATTGGATAAAATGTAGCAAATTTTGGATACTTCAAGCGACATATCCGATATTCTCGATGGTGATGATGATTATATTGATGAAGCTCTAGCATATGATGAACCGGAATCTGGACCAACTCCACCTAAACACTGTCGTCAAGATGCTAATGTAAGTTATTTTTTTAAAAAATCAAAATTTTGAATTAATTTTCGGTAGGCTCCACAACAATCGAATTCGTTTAATTATAAAAGTTTCCAAAATAAATCTGAATTTACTACACCAACAAAATCAGAAATAAAACCACGCAAATCGGAAGAATTACCATTAGTCATTGATGGTGATAATGTTCTACCATTAACACACACTGTTAGTTTCTATCGTAAACAACAATTATCATCAAATACAACAACACCAATACGACAAATAATACGCCAACCGATAAGTGAAGAAACTGATGATGACAATGTCGACAATTCTAATGAAAATGAACAAATCAAAATGAAAATAAAACAATTACAAAATGAAGTTAATAAACAACAAACGTATATTGCTCAAGCTAGTCAAGCATTGAATGTTTGCAATTCTCGACCGGAATTTGTTGGATCACCTGAACAAGTTGAAGCCGAAAAACTGCTACTAATTGCCAGTAATTTTAATATTGTTTTTATTTAAATAATTATTTTGAATGTTGTTTTTTTGTAGCGCATCGTCGCCAGGCAGCTCTACATGAATTACAACGTTTAGAAGTTGAAAATAATCTCCGCCCACAAGGATTACATTCAAAGAATTTACCAATCGAAAAAGGCACATTAACAATATCAAAAATTACATTGCCATTAAAACAGAAATATGTAACCGCATTAGCTGCAGCTGGTGGTAAAGGGCATCATGTTGTTTGTTTAATAAAATGTGGTGAACAAGTTGTCGATACACAATTAGTATCGACTGTTGTAACAAATAAGAAAAATCCCGATTTAGATTTGAAAATTCCCGGTGTTGTTAAATTAAATGATATTTATAGTGATTTTACAATAACATTTGAGGTTTATTGTTTACAAGCACAAGAAGAAATTGTACCTCACGAAGTTAAATATCATATCAATAAAAAGGTATGCTTTAATATGAGGGGAAAAAATAGAAGAAATATCAATGATTTTTGTAGGCTAGCAATAAATTGACACCGAAAAAAACTAAGCAAGATTCACGTATGATTGGTCCTGTTAAAGAATCACCAGCTGGTCCACAAGTGGTACGATCCTCCACATTTACTTTGATGGGTTATGTTGTATTTTCCGTACAAGCAATCAATAAGAAACATTGGACTCTTAATAATGTAAGAACGATCAAGTTGATTTTATTTCAAATTAAAATTCTAACTTTTAGACACCACCAATGAGTCCTTTAGAGGGCACTATTCAAATGCAAATCAATTGTGAATTGGCTGTATCTGTGGAACATCGGGGATTTTTAACAATGTTTGAAGATGTTTCAGGATTTGGTGCATGGCATCGTCGTTGGTATCTATTAAAAGGGCACACTTTAAGCTATTGGAAATATCCAGATGATGAAAAGAAAATTGTGAGTATTTTATTTCAATTATTATCCACAAAAATTATTGTAATTTTATTAAATTAGCCACCAATCGACACGATAAATTTGAAGAGTTGTATAACGAAAAAGGTGGAACCAGTTAGTAGGGAAATCTGTGCTAGATTGCATACATTCCTATTGGAAAGGGAGCGTGCAGCACATCCACAAGATAGGGATACTTTAGTGATGGTGTTGAAGGGTGAAAAAACTATTATAAGGTAATTTGTTTAATTTTTTTTAGGGCGGAAATAAAGGGTTAAATATTTGGTTCTTTCGATAATTTTAGACATTTATTATCGGCCGATACAAAGGAAGAACGGATCGAATGGTGTAACAAATTGAATGCTGCACTAACAGCGTTAAGGATGTGGGGTGATAAAAAGGAGTAAATCTAATAATTGTGCATAAAATATTTGTATTGTTTTTAACCACTTATCAATTCTAATATTTTATACTATATCATTTTTTTAATTTTATACATTCTCAATGTATGATTAATATACATATGATTTTATTTATATTTATCACTAATCCTTGTCATTTTTGAATCATTCCATGATTTTTCCCGTGAAGTTTACGTTAATATGTTTTTTCTCATTGTTGATGCGGCGCGAGAAGAGGGGATTTTACAGACAAGAAAGAAGAAGGGGTCTTTGGCCCGTGCCACCAGAGTCTGCGCTCCAAATTCAAGTTTGAATAAAATCGGCTGGCACTCATGTGATATATCACCGTTCGCTCTGTAAATATCCCATAAAAAACTTTCAATAATAATAATAATAGAAATAATAACGGGACGGGAAAAATTAGACTTTTTTTAGACGACAACAGTAATAAAAAAAAATATGCCAGTGGAAAGTGTCGAAGAAATCCCATCAGAACCAGTCGTCAACAATGTAATACCAAAGAAGGTAAATTTTCTTTTATTACTTATTTTCGTCGAGGTAAAAAGAACTAATTATTTTTAAAATATGAAAATCTAAAAACGGAAGCCTCCCCCTTCGCGTTAGGGGAGGCGAGGTGACGCATGGAAATAACCGGCGGATAAGCCGGCTAGACGATGGATTTCACACCCACGCCTCGATTTTTGGTTGAACGATTATTTTTAACGTTAAAACGATTTGTTTAATGATTAGATAAACGACTAGTTTTTAGCGTTTAATTTGCATTAATCGTTTTTACAAATTGGCGTGATCTAGATTTATTAATGAAAACTTCTCATGCAATCCAAACATTAATTATTTATTAGAAAAACGTTATGCTTTTCTTTTATATCTCTCCGAGGTATTTATTGTTCATTGACTGATAATATTATTGAATGATTCATGAGAGTTTCCATTGATTTCCTAAAAATAACAAACCATAAACGTTTAATCTACACGATTTTTATTGTTTTCCTATTTTAACGTTTTTTTTTTAATATTTGTAATTACGACAAAAACGGTAAATACCATAGAGGTCAATAATCAAATTCTGCAAACAGGACCATATGGTCAAGTTGTTACAATAAAAATTTTATGAAATGCGTATGTACCGGGTATATAGTTGAATATTTGTATTTAAAATACACTTAAGTGCTAATCTTTTCAAACATATGGCTAGTAACAACAGCAAGAACAACGATGCTATTTGATTGGAATTCATCTTTAAGGTCACTGTATTTAAAGACGCAAATAAAAAGGTGGTAAATGTAAAAGGGAACAAATTAATTTGTCTCGTTCGTATGTGGAACACGCCAACATCCGAAATTTGTGACAAAACAGACCGGATTTTTGAATAAAAATCCGGCTATCTTTGTCTGACTCTTCTTCTAACCCCGTTCTTTGACCCACTGACTTTCATTGGAGAGTACGAAAATTGAAGCTCTTGTTGTTGCCATTGAAAAGCCGGACGATTATCGTTAAAAAAATCAGCAAAACTAATCGATTTTTGTTTACAGGTACCGATGTCTACCAGCGTCGATGTGGATAGTGTCCGTTCGGCGTACGAAGACGTCCGTGCTGATAACACGAAAACCGATTGGTACATTTTTCTAGTATCAGTACCTCAATAATCGATAATAAATTGAAATTTACAGGGCAGTATTCAAATTTAGCGGTCCGCAAATCGTTTGCACCGCCACCGGTTCGGATTTTGATAAATTCAAAGAGGAATTCAATGAAAATGAACGGGTATTCGGCTACATCCGTTTGCAAACAGGCGATGAAATGTCGAAACGGTGGAAATTTCTTTTCGTCACATGGGTAGGTAGCGGTGTTAGTGTTATACAACGGGCGAAAATGTCTACAGATAAATCAATTATAAAAAATTTTATTTCGGTAATTGCTCAACAATTAATTAAACGTTTTTTTTTTTAATTAATGTTATTTACAGAATTTCGCTGTAGAATTACAATTGGAGAACGCTACTGACATCGATTTAGATCATTTCTTAAACGAGTTGAAGAAAGCAGGTGGTGCTAATTACGGCACCGGCGTTCGTGATTCTTAATTTTACGCTTTTATTTCTTTATTTACTGTATACTTTATAATATAGGGCATACAGCGCTGTTCATCTCGCAACTTGATTACGTAGGACGTAGCTTGGTTCGGCTGCTTGTTTTTTTAATTGAAAAATTTCATAGCAAAATATGAACCAAGCTACGATTCTGCTAACTGCGCGGTGAAATATCGTTGTACACCCTGTATAGTTTGCGTTATGTGAAATTTTCTTATATAATAGTAATATATTTGTAATTATTAAAAAAAATATCTTATACATTTATAATATTTCCCTTATTTAATTTCACTTGATAAATAGACAATATTCAAGCTCTAAATTACGAAAATCGTATAAATTAAAAAAAAGGGAACATAATTAAGTAATATCTAAGTGATTGTGGGAAAGCGTTAATTTTTCCGTAATTTCTTAGGAACACTTTCCGATTCGGCTTCTAAATCCGGGCCAATTGTATTTAATAAAGATGTTTTACAATATTTACCAAACAATGTTGTCAACAATGCTACACCATAACCGGTAGCTCGTTCACCCTACAAAATAAAAAAATTAATACTATGCTTCGATAAATTGAGAAAATTCTTGAAATTACAGAATGTACAGGTGTTGCCATATCAACATGTAACCATACACCTGGATAATCGAAACCTAAATGGGCACCAATAAACAGACCAGCACAACTTGATTGAGCATTACTACGATCAGCTACTGAATTTTTCATATCAGCAATAGCTGATGAGAATTCAGAAAAATGTAATTCTGGACAATACGGTATTGGAAATAGTAAATCACCGGATAATAAACCAGCTTGGACGGCTACATCTTCCCAATCACCACGATTTGTTAATAGTGCTGCATGATATTTACCGGTTGCAACACCTTGAGCACCTGTTAATGTTGCCATATCTAATATGATATTAGCTTTGAGATCACGTTGTGCATATGCTACACCATCTGATAGAACTAGACGACCTTCAGCATCCGTATTGTTGATTTCTACTGTACGACCAGAATATAAAGTGTGAATATCATCTGGCCTATAAAATTAACCGCAAATTAATTTTCTTTTGTGGTTATTTATTATTAATAAAAATTATAATTTACCTTGTAGCTTTAGGTCCGACAGCGTTTTCAGCTAAACAAAAAACAGCATGTAGATTTTGATTGAAATCAGCACGTACAGCTGAATAGAATGCACCCAAGATGCCAGCAGCACCACCACAATCACGTTTCATACCGGGCATTGCTGTTTTACCTTTAATACTAAGACCACCAGTATCGTAAACAATACCTTTACCTACCCAAGCTATTGTTGTATGTGCCCCAGGCGGTGTATGACTCAATATGGCTAAAGCTGGTGGTACAGAAGCAGCCTTACCAACACCATAAATACCACCGAAACCTTTCTCAGCTAATTCTTCACCACGTATAATTGTCGGTTTAATATTCAATAAATTACCAATAATTCTTATCTCATCTAAGAAATGATCAACATTCATTTCATTACAGGGTGTATCAACGATACGGGCTGCTAAACGGATACCTTTAGCCGTATTGTCTAAGGTATTTAAATCGTTTTCTGTTAATTCTAAAAAATCAGTCCCATTCTCTGGAAAATTAATAATTTTTTAAAATCGAAAAGGGAACGATTGTATAAATCATTACCATCAGATTTTGGCACAATGATGAATTCAACTGAAACTGTACAGGTGTCGGAGTTATTTGTACCGGTTTTCTTGCTATAAAGTGGAAAGGCTCTAGCGACAGCACAGGCACTAGCATACACATCTTGACGTTCACAAACAATCTGTAAAATAAATCAACATAATTTCTATATGTAACACTAATGATTTAATGTAGATTTACCACAACATTCTCATCAACACCAACAGTACAACTTTGTACTAAACGTGTAATCGCATGTGCCCTTGATGGTGTATTGTGGCGGCTACATTTCACCGGTAGTGCAGCCACAGTGGCTAAATTTAAATACAATGAACAGCTATCTGTTGGTGATGGATGTAGACTAGCAACGGCTAATTTGAAGACTTCAGCACTAACTCTTGGCTCTAATTTGTCTTTAATATCTTGAAATTTCAATTGTGTTAAATGTTTAACTTGTCCAATGATAACAACAGGACTTTTATCAGGATCAGTTTTCGTTAAACCATGACGAAATACCAATTTTGTTGTCATTGTTTAGATGGCAGATGAAACACAACAGTAACGAAAAAAATAATAATCTGTAACATATAAAATTTCAATCGCGTATAAATATGGATTATTGATAATTTCAACAAGGTTTATAATTAAATTTAGATATCTGATGATAAGTGTCATTTATGAAATCCTTGAAATTGTTTTGATACGCTTTTCTTGGATAGTAACAAGTCATATACAACTCAATTTCCTCCTAAAAAAACTTGTGTGTGTCCTATAAAAAAAGGTGGTGGGCCAGATTTATTTTTACGACTTTTGCCATGAAAAAATGATCATTTTGCGTAAAACGACTCCATCTAATTTACCTGATTTGTAAATGATTAGAATAGTAGATTTGCCTATATAAATGATGACTGGCAACTTATTTACACATACATTATTTTTCTTTTTATTTATTTTTTGAATATTTAGAAAAGGTAATTTCTCTAAATAATTAACTTTATTACAACTCACGAAACACTTTTTATATTTAATGTAGACCAAATTAAAAATCCCTGTTATATGATGGCAACAAACGCCACCTTTGTCCTATTGAAGGGGGATAGAAGTTGCTAAATGTCGCTCGAAAACATCGCTTAAGCTTGCACCACACCGAGGATATTAATAATACTGGTATGCGTATGCCATTGCGCTTATATGTTGCTGTCTCACTTGCACGTATGACGTCACGCCGTTAGCATTTCAAATGATTTTTCTCGTGTATTTAGTTAAAAGGTAAGATTAATTAATAAATTTTAGTTTTGATGGTGAAATGTAGGAAAAAAAACATGCTCTTACTTGATGTAAATTTTAAAAAATCACTCCCTTATATTTGTATATTTAATTATTTTTTGAACATTTTCTATTGTTTTCAGAGTTTAGTAATTTATTGAAATGCCATAATTTCAAATTTCAATTAAAAGAATACCAATATACGTATTTATGTGCCACAAATATTACAAAAGCGAAAAATTCAATTTGTAATGGCGGAGGAAATTTCAACGGCGTGACGTCATGCGCAGTTAAATACCAAATTATGCAAGCTTGTCGAATATCGGTTTCACAGTATTAAAGAAAAATTGACTCTAAATTGAATGTAAACAATTTATATGTGTAAAAGTTTAATTCTCAAAGACAATCTGGCATCCATCGGTAGCCTGCGTTATTCAAAAAATTAC
>JAZBGW010002172.1:0-12430 GCA_037464815.1 Mylabris variabilis | reverse complement strand
GTTTTGTTATTCAATGGAATTTACGAGAATATGAATGAAATTTTTACAAATAAATACAAGGTGCTTCTGCTACCATTCATAAATTCAAACGTACTAGTCAGGCTGCAAGGATCGCTAGACGCTAACAGGTAACAAGTCCAGAACAACGTTATTATAACTATAGTATAAAGAACAGCAAGAAAATTCAACTATTTTTCTTCTTTTATAAATTAATTGAAATTTCCTTGGTATCAGATGGTGGATTCTACCACTTTTCTTCGTTTGAATGGTCGCCTGAAGACATAGCGTCAACGATCCACTCTAGTACCCTAATTTGTCTCCATTCATGTCTTGAAAAGATCGGGCATCGTAGTACGCTCCGTGAAATGATCCGAGTAGGACCATCGTCTTAACGTGACGCAATTCATTCATATTTTCAAAAGTTTCCCCCATTGGTTCGTTCGTTTTTTTTGTCTTATTCGATTATGTATTAATGAATCGATTTCTTAACAATATTACGGAATAGTACTAAGAAAAGTGAAACTGTGATTATTTATTTTTTTTTTAAATTAATTTAATTGATCAATAATTGAATGTTCGAACGAGATATTTCAATGATGAATTCTGAAAGTATTGTGTTTTTAGTGTTTTTTTCTTGTTGTTGGGGCTTAAGGGTACCATTAGAGGTATTCCAACATCACCCCAATGAACATTATATTTACCATCATCGTTTAAATCACAATAACAATTTCCATAGAAAGAAAAATATCGATTATAGTAATATTAAGATATTGTATCAAATCGGGGTAAGAATAATCAAACAAATCAAATTAATGAAAAAATTTTTTTCAAATTTTTTGGCCGACACTTTGAAAACTATGTGGTTTTAATAGTAGTAACAATCAAGTTTTTGGTAGGCAAGTCATTAAACAACATTATTTTTATTTTATTTTTATTATTTATTTTTGTTTTTTTGTTTTGTTTTGGTAATCTGCACTGGGGCATACCCATCTCACAGGTGTCCAAACGCTGAAAATAACTGATCTAACCACGTGACATAAAAACAACATTACGTGACAGAAACCTTTATTAACGAGACATCTTTCAAGTAGAAGCTGATTGTTGAAAGTTAATTCCCGCGCAAGCGTTCCCTTAAAATTGTTTCTTCAATAAGATTTTTTGTTTACCTAATAATAATAATAATAGAATCAAAAAAATAATAATAACAAGAACAACAGTAAGATTACAACATCGTTGCTTGTTAATAACAGCCAAACCGCATCAAAATCGTTGAAAATTTTTGTAATTTAAGCTACTTTTCGATTATTGTCCATATTTTAATTATTCGAAGATTCTGCAAAATATCTGTTTTTTTTTTGAACGTTTGCATATAGTAAAATTGACAATAAGATCCAATGTAGGTGATTTTAAAAGAGCGGAAGTACCGGAACCCCGAACATTTACAACACTGATTCTTGGCCAGGTTCTAAATCACCTCGTCCCATTGATATGAAATTGAATAGAACGGAAGTGGATTTAGCTTTCAAAGATATTCTGCGTCTTGCATTATCCATCGAAATCTAAACTAAACGTGCGTCCTCTGCCATCCCTCGATCTGTTTTCTTATGACAAATAACAATAGTAAAAACAAGAGAAAAGAGCTACAACAGATATTTGGAGACATTTTCAAATTATGGATAAAACACAAAAATTTATCTATTTTAATGAAAATATTGTTTTTTTTTAAATATCAGCCAGCTGAGCGTCCGAATAAATTTTCCCACGCTTAATGTAGACGCAAGGTGTACAATAATTATTGTGGGGCACCCTGTACGAACACCTGTGTGGTGTAGTGTTGCTCCGCCCGCATGTTCCTCCTTAAAGAACCGATCCAATGACGTACAGGATTTATTATTATAGCCATCCGTTTTATTTATTTCACAATTCAATTTCCTCAATTTCATTTCAAACCCCACCTTTCTATAAATTAATTAGTTTTAATAATATATTTACACAATATTATATAGAGGGGAATAAACGAAAATTAATTGATTAATTAATCGATTTTTCCAGAAAACAGACGTTGATTTACCAGAATGTGGCCCAAAAGTTGTTTGTAATAAAGTTGATATGTATGATTATCCATGGATTGAGAAACAATGTAAATGTTCAGGGGAACGTGAATGTTCAATGGATATACAATCAGATGATGGGCACACGTTAATTGATAAAACACGACAATATAAATTATGTGAGCCTGTCAAAAAACTACCAAAATGCAGGTATATTCCCAATCCCCATACTCTATTGCCTACTAAATTATTAATAACTCTCAAAAATTCTAGATACTTCCTAGATACAACTTGGACTATCAATTTCTTCAATAATAACATTACCGAACAGAAAGTCCATTGTCATTGTCCGAAAAATTCGGTAACTTATCTGACCAAACACCAAACGATACAACTACCGAACGGCGATACGACTTATCAATATTTCTTTGCATGCTCACCACAATCTGTAAGTTAACATCACAATCCATTGATCATTTGTGTGATTAATCAGAAAATTTTCAGCGATTTAGATGCCAACGTAAGGAGCCTTGTCGTCTATTTACGTTACGGAAACGCCAAGAATACATTGATGAAGTTAACGTTGATACGTTATGTCAATGTCCACATGCCCATAGATGTCCACATCATCACAGCGATTTTGGCGTACTTATCGGGAAAACTTACACGGAAGAATCAATAAAAACGTATAGCGCCTATTGTTTACCTTCCACTTAAATCCAAGATTTTATTTTATTCAAATTGCATCCAAATCATCATATTTACACATCACTCAATTACATTTATATCGGCTAATTGTCTCGAAATAATCAGCGACATTACCATTTGTTATGACTTTTATGTATATGTTATAAGATTATTATTTTTATAACTATTACACTAATATGACGTTTAACGTTGATCACATATCTGAGATTAGACTATTTTACTGATAAAGGCTCTTGCCCCTCTGTTAGCAATTGTTCCAAAACATAAACATTGTGACACAGGACCGTTGCAAAAATTTACCCCCCAGACAGGTTGAAAGCCGGCCCTGGATAATCAAATTATAGCTATGTCTTGGAACGACACGTATTTTAGTTTTTTTTTTTTGTAAATTTAATGTTATTTTCTGTCCATTGTACAAACATATTAAATAAATTTATAAATTATTTTCAATACAAAACTGTCCATAATCACACCCATTTATTATAATCCGATGATGGCTATTAAATTACAATTGTAAGCAGCTATAATTACCGATTATGTGTATTGTTGGTTGCCTGTATAACCCCGATTATTTTATATTTTATTCTCATATCTAATAAATAATTTAATTATTACCCATGCTTAAATGCGGACAATTAAAATAATTTTGTACGATTACCTTTATGGTTGACTTGGAATCGTAATTTATCGAAACATAAAAAGTTATAGTTTCAGTATCCATGAAATTATTATTGCACCATTGGCGTCGCATAAATTTCATGTGAAGTTTACCGCTAATTAATTCATTTAATATAATATTAGTATAGTTCAAAGAAGAAAAAAGCATCAAACTATTTATATTGTTGGATTTCAATAAATTCAAACTTGTTATAGTGGAATATTGTCACGTAATTGGATGTAAAGCGATTATCACTATAGAAATACCGTTGTTGTATATGAAAGAAAATAATGAACTGTCCTTTTTATAAATGTTTTTTTAATTATTGTTTTTTTCTAATAAAAGGCCAGTTATTTAATTTATTTATTGTTTATGAATTGTTTGAAAAACAAGTGTAGTTAATTTACTGATAATTACGCCGATATTACGTTCGAATATTTTAATAACCGTTCACGATGATTTCGACAGTCGTGGGAAATAAATTTCGTTCGATTTTAAATTTATAATCTATACGGTCGCTTCTATCTCGTATATTGTAGATTTTCAATTGTTTTAATGGTTAATTTCCGATAGTTTACGCAATCTGAAAACGGTACCATCGATTATAGGGACTTAAATTTTTATTGTTCATTCACGCAAATACACCAGAGTATCGAAATATTTCAGTTTTCATATATTTCTACCGACTCCTTTAATATTTATAATTATATTCAAACAATTGTTGGTTTGCCACATTGATACATAAATAAATAAAATTGAAAGACGATTATTGATTCTAGATTATATTTTCTTCTTTCTGATAACAATAAAAGCACAATGCCGTAAAATGTGCGGTTTAGATGTGAATATTTAACCGCATTGTTTTAAATATTATTTCTGTAATAATTGGGCTATGAAAATGTAACATAACATCATTAGACTGGCAGTATCTAGATAGTAAGTACCTATAGTCTGTGTAAATGTACAGACAAAAAATCACCGTTAATTCTTTAACGAGTAATAATAACGACGAAAAATTTTAGTAAAACAAAAAAAAACAGTCTAATTTTACCAGACTGTAATTTTTCGACAATTGTCCTCGTTTCTCTTTTATTAATTAACAAAAAATTACAAGAAACAAAAGTTGGAGAAATTTCATTGCAAAAATTAGACATTTTTAATTTTGGAAATTGCTCTAATTGAAATGCCTGAACGTAATTATAGAGATATTCGCATAAAAAATTCTACTTACAATTAGTGTTGATATATCCGACAAGGATTTTATGCATTTCAAGCTTCCGTAATTTGTAAGTAATTTAATGGCGTGTTGAGTTCGCAAAGTTCTATCTGCTAGTTGTTATTATTAATTGATGCTTGAAAAGCGGCGCTTGATTTTTGGTAAATGAACCGTCATATATACGACTAGAGGGAGTAAAATTGTTTTTGCTTTTCTTCTCATCTGCTCTTTTGTGGTAAAACAAGTACGGTACCATTGGTTAGGAAGTGGGTTAGCTTCTTGGTTAGCTGTTGGGTAAACTGCTTGCATCGCGCACATAGTGCATGAAGCTTCTTTCCGGGACAGAACACGGCAAACATTGCAAAATAGTTGTTAGATTCGTACATATTTAAACAATAGGTGTTATATCAAAAATTTAATTTTTTAATTTATAATAAAGAACGAATCGGAGCCGCGGATATAAATTTAAAACAAAAACAAAATCTAGCCTGCAGTTCCGCAACTATGAAATTCTCAATAAAAATTATTATTTTGTGTGTTATTATTGTTAATATTGATGCACAATTGTGGCAATATCCTCAACAATTTATAACAAATTGGTTAAGACAAGGTAAAATCGAACGAGATCTGATAAATTCAACAACATCGACAACATCACCGACAACAGCAACAACCACCACAACAACACGTCTAACAACAAAACAAGAAAAATTAACAACGAAAACACCTGAACCATCAACAATACTGGTGACAAAATCACAAGATCTAACAAGCCTTTTCACTGAAACTAGCACCGTATTTTCTGAAACTACAACACATGAAATAACAGCAACAACAGAAGAGTCCCGTGATAGTCATAAACCACACGAATTTTATTTGAACAAACATGAGAAGCCTTTAATGAAAATCGCATCAAACATCAGTCAGGTGAGGAGTCGTCCCACAAACAAAACAAAATTTATAAATATTTAGAATTGAATTTCCGGTAATAAATCTTTATAATTAATCTGTAATTAACTGATAACGTGACGTTTATTTGAAATATTCAATTTTACTTGTTTTACTGTGAAAAGATGAGTACTAACGATGATGCAGCTCAATGACCCAAGTTAGATCAAGCACGACGAGAAGTCTTGGATGCCGTTGCTATTATACGAACTTTGATATGCATCGTTCTATCCTATGCAAATTCTAATTACACACTTCAATTAACAGATCCGCAAGCCTGTGCGCTCTTTGTTCACCCCGCACGATCGTCACTTACTTTTACAACATAAAACAATACATTTTCCCAGCTATAGATAAGGGGACGTAAATTTATGAAAACAAAAACTTTATAAAATTGTAATATCATGGACATTGGCAGGAAATTACAGATCTGTCGGCGTACGATTTCAAGTAATTACGTTTAGAATTCAGTTTGGATCGACGAATTTCCTGTATATGGAATTATCTTGAAAAATTTTCAGAGTAATTTACATCGCTCGTAAATATAATTAAGGAAAGGAGAATCTTATTATACAAAAACAACGTAAAAACACTTTCAAGAATTTCCTGGAAAATAACAATTATTAATAAACGAGAAATGTTAAAATTACTTTTTTTTGTTTGTTTGAGTAAAAGCGCTCGTAAAAAGTGTCCTTTCCTAATTGAATCATAAAATAACGGTCGCCGTAATTGATTAATAATGAACAAATCGCCATAATATGATGACCATTGTTTTTTTTTATCGTAGGTATCTTTTGAATGAAAGAATTTGTACTAATTGACCGGTCGTGCGTTATTCTCACCGTGGAAATATTCAATTAAACGAAAATCTCGTTCAAAATCAAAAATTGTCGAGTCAAGTGTCAATAACAATGACTACAGCCGTTCTGAAAAAAAAAACTAGAAACCAACTTTTGTCAGTTATTCTAAAGAAGGCATGAAGTGAATTATAAAAGACCGCTTTAACGTCAACGGGTGAAAATCGCTTCTTTAGATTGGAATTGATTTATTTTTAGAACGGTGACTGTTGAAAAAATTGCGACGTATTGAAATATTTGGGTCCTTGTCGCAATGAATTTTAAATCTAACACATAATTGTTTTATTATTTATTTATAGTATATAGCATATACTATTTACAGTTTTACAGTAGGTACGCGATGGTATGACTAGAGGTAGACTCTAATTAGGACCGCATGTATTTAAGTTTTATTTATGTTATAATTAAACTTTTCCTGTGATAAGACCGTAGACGGACCAAATTGGATTTCATGGGAGAATTTGAGAAAAATCCATTCAAGTGTAACATTATCAAAAATAATCCAAAATGATCTAACTGTAAGATACCAATCGTAGAAATATTTGATTTACCGTGGCGAGGGGAAGACACGGGAGACTTAATTGAAAACTTTTGGATTTTATAAATAATTGTCGTGCATGGAAATTGTGAAATTGACCCGAAAATTACATCAATTTTTTCGGTTAAATTCCGATTGTGTATATAAACATTTTCTATTTGTTAAAGAAGAAATTGAAATATCGTGATGTCCTATATAAAATTCAACATTGATTATAATCTTTTAACTATTACTTATTTAAAGAACGGTACTGTTTTCCAAACAATATCAGTTAATGTATAACGAGGCGATTTTCACCAAAAAAAGATCGACAACAATTGAGTCATTAACCATTATCATCGTTATATCGATGATGCCCAACGTTCCTACTTTATGGATTAACACGACAAGTACAATGGAAATCTTGTTATCCACTCACAGAGGAAATGATTTCATTTTTCAATAAATAATAGTAAGCTTCAATGTAAATTGGATTTGATAATTTCACGTGGTACCGTTAATCTGAAGCTTTCAATTTAATGATAAACGTTTTTATGCTTATCCAAATTATGAATAATGATGAACATGAATGGTGTGGTGTGCACACGAAGTGTGAATTTTCTCAAGATTCCAATGGCAATTTTCCTTATATTTATCTCTATTTTTTCTAAAATCTAGGACATAACGCATATTAAGCGAGATGTTTATGAGAAATATGCATTGTTAGATCTATTTATTTGTCTATTTTTTCTTATAAACATATACTTATACACATACT
Organism: Mylabris variabilis; assembly: GCA_037464815.1. Classification (NCBI taxonomy): domain Eukaryota; kingdom Metazoa; phylum Arthropoda; class Insecta; order Coleoptera; family Meloidae; genus Mylabris; species Mylabris variabilis. The sequence continues at coordinate 4,697 of JAZBGW010002172.1, read as the reverse complement.
CATACGAATACACTTAAGAGTATAATAATGACTCAAAAATGGAAATTTCGACAACATTACGGCCTAGTTTCGTTCTTTGTTTACCATTTTTATAGTATTGACATTTGACCTGTTGTATTATATTAAGACTATACTTTGAAGATGATTTGTTAACATTATTTGAACAGAATGCATAAGATACGTACAAATATGGCAGCAGATTATTGTTTGTTTGAACAATCTCTTTAACAACATCTATTGATGAATTTTTCTCAAATATTGCACGTAATTTATTGAAATACTTGTGAGAGAATACGGTGGAACAGCTGTTTAAGTAGGTGGTTAATTCAATTGTCCTAAAAACAGTTAAATAAATTCAATTATTAAACAATTAAAATATCTGAAACAGATCCGGCTCGGAATAAATTCATTTAAATACTCGATAAATAATCGATCGAAAGTGCTTCATTTTCAATTTTAATTTATTTATAACAAAATATCGAGTTTCTACAATAATTTTTGCTTCAATAACGGTGAAATAATTGTGGTATTAAACAACAGTTATTTTCATTTATTAAAGTGCAAAACTATCGCAAATTGTAGCGATTTGATAAAAAATTATAGATTAACAATAGATACATCAATTTTTTGATTGTATTCAACTGTAAGCGATTTTCTAAGGTTGAAATTGGAGAAAAATTGCGGTTTTATTGACAATTTATATAAATTCCATAATGTTTCTTGTGGTGTTCCGACGAAATTAACAAAAAGAATTATGATTCAGTTTTTCGGAAATAATCTAGTTTACATTATTTTAAAATGAGGTTTGTATAATTTCCCACACATAACTAGGTGATAAAGTATTAAATAACTTTCTTTTAAAAAATAAAATAAATTTCATTAACTAAATACTTACAATAAATAGAACATAATCAATGACATATATCAGATATCGCTATATGATCGTTCGTTTATCGATACATATATCGATTTCCTTATAATTATGTTACAATTGTATTTATTTAATCAGGACCGGACTAGACCCGCTTGGCCCCGGCGGAGATTTATAATTACATATACCACACAATTTCTATCAAAGCTAAAGGCATTTAATTGTCTTTCAGCGTTTAACTGAAATCAATTTTTCTTTCAGGCAATTTTTATTCTATAATATCTTGCTTATTTCAGATGGAACACCATATATTTCTTTATATGGTAAGATAGAGAAAAAACTGTATTAACATTAATTGTATTAAATTTAAATTTAAAAGTCAAAATAACTGAAAATTGTTAGCGCTAGCCACATCGATTTAACCATAAAATTCAAAAATGTAATAAGAAATATTGTTCCATTTAAAATAAGAGATTAGGGTGTGCTACCCTTACATCGCCTACATTTTAAATAAACATATAAACATATGCATTTTTTTGAAATAATTGCGTGCCCCCCACACAACAGTTTCCCTATCCGCCCTGTCCAGTCCGGGCCTGTATTTAATTATAATCAATTTGTTTTTAATTACAACAATTAAAACACCTTCAATACACGTTTAAATCATAAAAATTAAATTACTTGATCATAGAAATCTAGCATTATTTTAATCAATTTCTCAATGGAATCATGTTAATTATTTAAATCATTTTTATAGTAGAGCAGCGGTTTGATTGATTTTATACAAAGCAGTATTTCTAAACAAATATGTTTTATAAATAATACCTTATACATTGCAATTATTTATTATAAATTAGCAAAAGTTTCGAAAATGAAGGGTCCCGCAATAAAGTTGGGAACCGCTGCAGTGCAGAATAAGCGGCTCAGTATTAACACTTGAACTGCCTTGAAATCTCTTTGTTGTTATTTTTTTTTTGTAAAATTTTATGTTCATGTTGCCGCCAATGTAGTACGTGTAAATATATTTATAGTGGTTCGTGACTGTACTGTCCTTGACATTAAGCATTTTAATATCCTGGCGCATGCGTTACTTTAACGTAGGTCAAGAACATCCTTACAATTTTATAAAATACATGTATACACATCCGAATTATTATCCATCAATAGTCAATAACGATTGCCTTTATTTCCGGTTTATCTCGTTTAATAAAAGCACACCGTTGTCAATATAAATATAGAAATATTTTAATAGCCCTTTTATGGTACATCTTCCTTGTTATTATTTGAAAATAATTTCAAGGATACAGGAGATCGACAAATTGACTACTTTACGTTATTATTATATTCTTGTTGATGTATCTTTTATTTTCATTATTACAGATGTTCCATTAATCAGATCCTGTAGCGTTCAATTTATTTATTAAAGAATTATCGTGACGAACATATTAATCGTTAATTATCTTGTCAAGATTTCCTTTAGAAAAAAACAAACATTACATAAAACGTAAGACAGATCGACTACTGTCCCTATAATTATGATAATTTTTCTATATATCCATCCAAGACTTGAGTGAACACAATTTACATTGTTGTAGAAGAATTTCAATAGAGCGGCACATCGATTTTTACTATAAATATATACAGAGATGAAAATTTAAATGTACCCAATTCGTATGAAACTCCGATTAGTTGGCGAGCGATTCGAAAAATATTTCAACGATTTATAGGAGGGTGCCTAGAGATCATTTTAACAAAATTAAAACCTCGTAGTTCACTTTGAAGTTGGAAAAAAATTGCTCGCGATTTGCAAAAACGAACTAAACACGCAAAACGATCTAGAATGACTCGGGAATCCTCCTAATAACATCGATTTTTTTGTTTTTTCTCTATCTTTTCCAGAGTGGGAAAAAACAAAAAAAAATCGATGGTAGGAGAGTTTTCTAGTTTTTTGACCAACTTCTAAATGAGCTACAAGGTCCTAATTTGGCTAAGATGATCTCTAGACACCCTCCTATAAATTCTTGAAATATTTTTCGAATCGCTCGTCAACTAATAGGAGTTTCACACGTGTATATTTAGATTTCCACCTCTGTAGGTATTTTGTTGTTTATGCCGTTAATGTTTTTCATTTAAGACTCGATGGTGAGCCGAGCTGTTGCCTTTAATAATTATACTTTTGTTACATAATTTCGAATTAAATTAACATAAATAATGATAGATTATAAACAATAATTACGATATGCTAAATCAAAGGGTTTAATTGAATATAAATTGAATTTATGTAATTATAAACGGATAGTTGTTAAATATTGCAAATTTGATCAGATGAATAATTCTAATATATCTAACGGACAATAAAGGTTTAATTAATTCGATTTTCTAGATTACTGAACAACGTTCAATGACTTAAAGATTGACGATGCAAAATCCTCTCTAATGTGTAAAATTTATGGGAAACATCAGCTGGATATGGTCAAAGTTCGCGTAACAAAAACCGAGATTAAATCGCAATATTTCTACATTTCTAATCTATCATTAATAACAATTTATTATTTTAATTAAATAAAGTAAAGGTATGATACAGCGAAATATTCTACAATCCATCGCTGCTTATATTGATGAAACAATAGATAATTTGCAATAATACGATATGACTCAGGCATCGTCTCTTCAAGAAAAACTTTATAAAATAATTGAATTAATGGAAATTGTAAAATTGAAAAATAACAATACGGTTATGGTCCATTAGTGAAACAGGTGAAGGTAAATCCGATAACATTAATTTTATTGAGATATGAAAACAAACGAAACGGATGTTGTAAAATGCATTATTTGTAAGATAATTATGTTCCCTGCAGCATGTTTGATTATCTTTCCACCTACTTTCCGTCTATTTAAATGAACAGTGCTAGAAAAAAATCGATTTATCTCATTATTCTATATATACTAGTTTACACCATGAATGTACAATTATACCACTCTAACTGTACCAAATACTGATATAAAATAAACTTTTTTCCTGTTCTTTTCAACAGAATCTTCTGCCGCTACCAGCTGGTGCTAGTGCAGCACTTGTTAAACCAACAAAGTACCATTATTACCCTCACAATCAACACATTTACCTGCTACCAGAATGTGCCATTCAACAGGTAAAACTGTTAATTAACTGTACACGTGCAAATTAATTGATTTATTCTCTATTATTGTAAAAAACAAGGTTTGTAATGCTGTTTACGTTCGTCTAAATTGGACACAACCATTGTGTGCCTGCCCTTCAAGGTACCGCGATCCTTGTTCAGCTTCATTAAATTCAGACGACCAACACACAACTGAACTGATGATCGATAGGAAATCGAAGGTGAATTCCAATAATTATTGTATTCAATTATTAACTTTAGTTTTTTTTTTTTTTAATTTAGCGAGCCCTAACATTGGTGAAAACCTGCGAACCTACAGCTGATATGCGAATTTGTCGTTCCCCACGAGACTGGTCTTTGTTGGCATTGCAGAATATACGTACAGGAAAATCGCATTATTTGGTAATTTGTAGATGTCCAGAGAGCAGTATTTTGGGTAATTAATCAAAAATTAACCTATAATATTTAATAAAAACAAAAATTGAATTATAGAAGGACCAATGTCGCACGACCAACCGACATACGCTAGCGTACCCGGTATTCGTGTTTACGGAATGATGTGCGTTGATAGTAAACGTAAAGGACGGCCACTTCGACAATCAAGATCCGATAACACTTTAGAATTTCCATGGGATAAAGTTGAGGAATTAGCCAAACAACCATTATGGGATTAATTAACGACAATCAAC
>JAZBGW010002171.1:2253-12433 GCA_037464815.1 Mylabris variabilis | reverse complement strand
AGTGAGCAACGCTGTAATTGTTTACTGATCCAATACGAGAAATCAATCAAATTATGTTTTCATTACTGTAAAGAATCTTCATCTACATGTATGTAAATAATTATAATTTCAAGTTCAAATAATAATTTATGATTACTATTAGTAGTTCTTGTTGTTGTTGTTGTTGTTGTTGCTTTTTATAATAAAGAGGTTTAAAACGTGATAGGCAATCGAAGGAGAAACGTGAGTATCATTTATAATAATGTGAACATCACCACCCACAAAAACAATAATTGTTTTAAATATTGTACAATTTTTATCTCCTCTTCTCTCTTTCTCTCTCTCTATCGTTTCGTTTATAATTAATTCATTAATTATCTTTTGAAAATATTTATAAGGGGATTTAATAGAAAGAAGAGAAGGCGGAGGGCTTCAAGCACGATTCTACAACATCGATTATATTCATAATGGGTAACACTTGTGTGTATGTACCTTATTTGATTAACGGAACATCAACATTAAATGTTAATTAGAAAGTTGAACTTGTTAAACTGTTCTCGTGCACATTATTTTCAAATAGTGTGTGTATGTGTGTGCATAAAGCTTCAATTAAGCACAAATCTTATAGACAACATCTTCTTGTTATTGTTGTTAAATTTATTTAGAAATCTTTCATCTACAAACATTTATAAAAACACACAATTTGTTTGTTTGCATTTTACAATTAATTTAATAATTGCAAAATTTATTAATAATTATTTTGTTATTATAAACAATATAGTATAACAAATAGTAAAAACATTTAATGAACAGCAACAAAATAACAAACAAATCTCTATTAAATCAATAAATCTTCCTATACTTATCAGGACTGACAGATGACATTTATTGTTGATAAAAAAACACAATATTTAAACAAATTTCAGCAAACTCAACTATACTCCATCTATTATGTTGTAGTCAACTTGACTTGCCACAACAGAACTACCAGGTAAATAAAGATACAATCGGACATTAAAGACAAGCTGATTAAATTAGAGCAAATGGGTTATAAGTATAGAATAATTATTATTACTTTTAATTAATGAACTTTTTGTGGAAAATAAATATATACGATCTATTTTATTGTTGATTTATTGTTCAGTTTATCTGTTTTTACCAATTACCGAAGATTTATGCCAATTTATACTTCGTCTATTTTATTCTGATTAACCTTATCGAAGAGAAGAAAAGATATAAACAAGAATTCGAACCGTTATTTATTTTGTTCCGGTTTTCGTTCCGGTTCATTTGAAACAAATATCGGTTCGATTCCGGTGGTTGTTCCAGCAAAAATAACGTGTTTTTTTTCGGTTTTTGGTCTTCCGTTCAGTTCTAAATGATTAATTTCCGGGGTAGGAGGAGAGAGGAGATGAAAAGAAAAAAAAAGAAAAAGATGGTGTTAAGTGGTATGCTTGAACCGAAAAAAATAAACGGTTTTTGCTTTGGGTTTAGCTCCGGATTTCGTTCCGGCTAAAATTTTGTTTTTTCCGGTTTTCGGTTCAGTTCCGGTTCGATGCCCTCGATATAAACTAGGTACTTATCGGTGAAAGTCAATATAATTATCCTAAGTCAAGTTGACTGTATCAAAATATAATGGACTATATATATGTTTATTGTTGTTATTGTTAAAATTTTTGTTTTTTTTATCTATTTTTAAGTGTTTTGTTTTGTTTCTAATTTTGACTTTTAATTCGTTTTTGCCAATTTTGAGTTATTTTTGGACATTTGATATCGATTATCGTTATATTTTTAAAAAATCAGGGAAGTGGAAATGGATTCAAAACAATTTCTGTTATCCGATTACTGTTATTTTCTTACGTTTTAAAAGTCGGGTTGGTCACAATAAAATGGACAAGCTATGTATTACATTTCATGTACTGTATCGGCAATGTCAATTAGAAGCACTGTAAGAATAATAATTTCATTATTTTAATCGAAGTTAAAAAATAAAAATGGGTCAGTTTTTTACAGCTACATGCAAGGTTTTGAGCAAAAAACTACGCAAAATTCACGAATTCCTCGAGCTGTATATGTCTAATAGCTATATGTTATTGGCTACAAAAATAGCAACACGTGTTTAGGTGTATTCGGCATTTTTTTCCTTCTTATAAATAAAATAGAACTAAGAATTCATAATAAATTTTGCTTCAAGAATAGAATTAAGTGTAACACAGCATTGAAAATTTTATTACTTGTGGAGAATGTTTGTCGAATATTTTGGGCATGAAATGTGTATTGGCAAAATTTTTTCTAAAATTTTATTGAAACGCAACGCCGAAGCAACATTGCTCAGAAGTTGCTGAGTGAAATCAACAACGACTCAGAGCTCAGAAGCTCCTTGAAGAAATAAGTCCGCAAAAACAGATCAAATTTGAACCAATTTAAAGATGCTGCTCAGTGTGTTCTTCCATTTCAACAAGGTGGTGCTTCATGAGTTTTTTCCACTTCATGGCATCTTCATCTGACTTGTTCCTGTTCCCGAAACAGAAAAAAACACAATATTGGAGAGATAAAACGGAATTGTTGAAAGAACCAAACACCACACATAAAATTGCTTTGAAGATTTGAAAAAGCACTACCTGAAGGGGACAAAATTAATATCGATGAATAATCTATGAATAAAGCTAAAATTGCGTCCATTTTTTAATCAAATCTGACATTTTTATTATTTCTAATAAAGCAGTAATGCGTAATATATTCTTATTTATTTTTGAAATGTAACACAGAGGAAATTTACAAAGTTGAAAGGCTATTATAAACGCTAAACTTGTCTAACATTGTTTGTCTAATTATTTTATCAAAAGATTTGCTAATAATAAATAGACTTAATAATATAGATTCATTATTTATTACAGTGACTGTAATACATTTCTACTACTTTATTCTAATCGCCTTAACTTGACTAAATCGTTGATACAAGACAAACTTATATTCATATTTCTTCTATTTAGAGGGCCAAGTTGCCTAAATTAGCATGACTGAAGTATACGTTTATCTCTTTTTTATGCTGAATTGGTGCTTTTTCTTTGATTACTTAGCCTTCGACCATACTTTGAATAAACACCGTTGGCGCCAATGTTGAGACCAATGCATGGAGCCGGGGTTAGTTTATTATGAACGTCTAAACCAGCGCCTCTCAACCCTTGGCCCGGAAATCGATATTGGTCCGCAGAAGAATTTTACACGCCCAAAATGAACATAGTCAAAAAATTATTGATCCTTAAAGGACTATCAAGGAATTTACAGGTCGGCAATAAGAATACATTTTGAAAAGCACTGGAGTATAGACTGTTGGCCCGGCTGCTCCACACATTGGCCCAAACATTAGTGTAAGCATTAGCTCATGTTGGACGAGTAATTTTGTTTAAATTTTTTTCTCGGTATGGAGTTCCAACGTGCAGATGGCTAGATAAACGTTGGCGCTAACTCTTTTAAGTGTTTTTTTTTAAAAAAAACGACAACAATAGGCCAATTCCCAACGTTGGCACCAACCTCATTTCCGTCGACCACACATTGTACAAACACCGTTGGCGCCAACGTTGGGACCAATACATGGAGACGGGGGTAGTTTAGTATGAACGTCTAAACCAGTACCTCTCAACCCCTGGCTCAGAAATCGATATTGGTCCGCAGAAGGATACTATACGCCCAAAATGAACATAGTCAAAAAATTATTGATCCTTAAAGGACTATCAAGAAATTTACAGGTCGGCAATAAGAATACATTTTGAAAAGCACTGGAATATAGACCGTTGGCCCGAGTGCTCCATACATTGGCCCCAACTTTTTCATATGTTAGACGACTAATTTTGCTTAATTTTTTTTAACGTATGGATCTAGAATAAGTTCCAACGTGCGAATGGCTAGACAAATGCTGGCGCTAACTCCTTTGATGTTTTTTTTTAAACAACAAATGGCCAATTTCCAACGTTGGAGCCGGGGTTAGTTTCTTATGAACGTCTAAACCAGTGCCTCTCAACCCTTGGCCCGGAAATCGATATTGGTCCGCAGAAGAATTTTACACGCCCAAAATGAACATATTCTCACCAAAAACACGATGAATTGGTTCTTATTGTTAAAATTATTGATCCTTAAAGGACTATCAAGAAATTTATAGGTCGACAATAGGAATACATTTTGAAAAGCACTGGAGTATAGACTGTTGGCCCGGCTGCTCCACACATTGGCCCCAATGTTAGTGCAAACGTTGGCTTATGTTGAAGTAATTTTGTTTACAATTTTTTTAACGGAACAAATGGCCAATTTCCAACGTTGGCGCCAGGGTTATACATTGGTCTTGTTTTGGCTTCTAATGTTTGTGAGTATTTAGCAAAAAATTGTCTATTCTCTTTTTTTAGTGTAGGTACTCACGAAAATTTTTGCCAGTCAGTGAGTAAATAATTTTTTTGATGATTGAAGGACGGCTATTACAATTTCGAGTTTTTTTTTTTCGAAATTTTGTGGAAATTTTCTTGAGAATTAACAAACATTTTAAGCACATTTATTAGGAACGTGACTTCTGTTCCTCGTGTTGTTCAATGTTAACCCCCACAAATGTTTATTTGTGTACTTGTTACTTAATTATCAGAGAATATTTCTAATCGCTGTACAAAGATTAGGAGTATTTTAAGAGAAATTCGTTATTTTTTTGATGGTCTTTCGTAAAGATCGTGCCTTTTTTATAATGTCAATTATTCTAAATTTATTCAGTCTTTGATCATTGTTCTTATCATGTAATTACAGTACAATCAATTATATGTTGTCTTAATCTTGATTTTGTCCTGAATTTTTATCAATTTCACTTACTTATACGCACTAAAGTTCATTGAAACTTTGTATATTTGCCTCGAAATATTATTTTAAAATAAATATTTAAAGAATCTTTGGTGAAGAACAACCGGGTCTCTGTTGTATAAATCGAAAGATTTCCATTATAATTCGATACAGATAAAGATCTAGATGAAAATCAAAATTAATCAATATGATAATTGTGATGATTTTTCAATTTAAAAAAATTTTCATGGTGGTCTCAAGGATTCCAGGTTGAATTACACGAAAATCGCTAGAAATCAGATTAGATAACGATTCTTTCAAATCGAATACCTTAACAACTTTGCAATAATGGGAATTACATTTTTTCCATTTCATCAATTGTAAAACCGATAATAACAAATAACAATAGATAAGAGATTATTATAAATAAAATGTAAGTACTGTCCTTTCAAAAATGATAATTAATATAAAAAAAATATATTAACAATTCATAATAAATAATTGTAATTAAAGTCAATATTGGTAGAATAATACAGAGAATAATGTCCAATAAATTGACACGATAAAGATCCTTTGATCAATTTTATTGAACATAGCCAGAAGAAATCGAAAAACTACACGATAATACATATGGTAAAGTTGAAAATAATAACTCGAAGCCGACTTATACTTCGTTTAGTAATACCCGGCCGACTCGACTGTTCAACTTTTAAATTTATGATTTATTAAAGCAATTTTAATAATAAAGTAAAGCCGTTGTGTGAACAACAATATAAAGATAACAGCCTTAATGGAGATTTGTAATCGAAAAATGTGCTCGAGAGATGCTGCCATCTAATTGTTAATAACCCTGTGTTCTTTGAGAAAAACGAATTCTTTTCCTGTTTTAGACTCTCGACTATAATTTATATGGCCTCCAAATTGTACTATTTTGTCTGTAGATTTTCTTCGATATATGGACTGTCATCTGAATCAATTGTGATGTTGAGTAAATTAACGCTTATTTGTTTTTTTTTTAAAGCAATAGATGTACTTAATCATAGTTCTTGTCTGGAATCGTGTTCCAATCGCCGGGAGTACTTCGATAGTATTGCCATCTGGTGATTAGAATACCCACAAAGCTGAGAGTAGTTCGACAGCAGCGCTGCCTAGTGTTGGGTAGCATGGGCTTGAAATCTCTGTTATTATTCACTCACTGTTGACAGGGTTGGGATAGACGGAGTATACGTGGAAAATACAATTTTAAGTTGTTATTTTAGAAAATATTAGTCTGTTTTGTATCTGTTGGCAATTGTTTCCATTTTGTACCTCTCTATATTTATAGTTGTGTTGCATAGCTAAAGGTTGAAAATTTTCTACAATAATTCACACGAATAAAATCGATTGATTGTCTTTAATCAAATTCTGTACAGTATTTTTTTTTACACACAAGATAGCTGCAGGCATTCAAATGATAAATTGTTAAAAGAACAATTGATTTGTGATTATCTATAGAGGAATGAATCGATTCTAATTCTTTATGCGGATACAACTAAGTGATGGGGGTAAAATGAAAAATTACAGATAGATCGTTAATATCTTCCAGTATAGAATTATTGGTTGTTAACGTGACTGTAATAGGAAATCTCTAGTTAGTTATTCAAATGCTTACAGTTATGTTATAATCATCTTTAAACATGATCCGAGCTTACCGATTTTTTTTTGGTCGATTTTAAAAACAGAAAAACGCCCTAGTTAGGTTTAGAATTTTGTAAAAGAGCCACACAAAAATTCATTGATGTATTTTTGACGTCCACGCGCTCAACATGAGTTTATTATTATAACTTTGTTTACATACTCTTTGCCATTCTATTATTGTTGTTATTATTTAGAGTTACGATTAGACATTTCTGATATCAGTTAAATTGTGTCCCACTATCTGTCATTCGTTACAATAATGATCCTTTCTATATACACATGTAGGTATGCATTTCCTGCTTTTGTCGTTTTGATTTTTCTCCTCACAGAAAAATTGTCCTAACGGTCTAGTTTTCGCACACACACACACACAAAGAGTTACTTTGGTAAAGTTATAAGACACGAACTTGGTCGCGGTCGTTTCCTTTTCAATTTTCTTCTTCTTCTTCTTCTTGTCGTTGTTGTTATTGTCGTCTGTTCGTTTAAATTGCATAAAGAAATAGATAGAGGCGTATTGTGTTTTTCTATTCAAGATGATGCTATCAGTTTTGATATAAATTCGTGGTGAAAGCCGGTATATATTTTAATAATAAAGTAGAGAGAAAATAGAAATACAGATTCTTTCACTACAATCTAACAACATTATTGTAAATTCCACTACAATCTATTATTGAAGCTATAAAAACGATAATTATGCGTTTAATTATTACCCCTTTTTTTTGATGTTAATAGTACACGTCATTTTATAGGGTCATAACTGTAATGAAATTGATGAATTGACGAGAAACTTTAGTGTTTCACTCAAACTAGACACCCTGTATGTTTAATTATTTTCAATGTACACTGGCGATCATAAAAAAGAGACCACTTCTTGTGCGGCTGTGTAAAACAGGTCTATGATGGCTGATGTCACAATGTACCAAAATCTCAACAGGTATTTATTATATTTCTATTCTGAATAGAAAAATACTTTCTACAAATTTAGTATGGTGGAAGCTTACTTTAATACCTCCTACCTGACCACTTTCTTAACCTCATTAGAGAAACAGCCTAACTCACGAACGAAAATATGTGATATTCTCGCTCAGGACTCGGTTTCTTTTTTTAACCGCCAATGTACAGCTAGGTGCATGGAAAAGGTGACGATAGTTTTGAGGCTGTGTAAGACCGGCTAACGAGGGAGGTCCTCACAATCTCTTACAGGTCAGAATTGGAAAAGAATGATATTCAACGAAAAATAGTAGGTGTTGTTTCAAGATGGAGAAAGTTAGGTTCACACAACTAAAAAACGGATCTCTCTCTCTCTCTCTCATGTCGTCAACTTTTCCATGCACCCAGCTGTACATACTGGGCGTTAGATTAAATCGTATCAAATTCAGGGCCGTGATTAGGACATGTGCCCTCCTCAGGCAAGCATTTTTATACCGTCCCTTCATCTTAAGTGGTTATCAAAATCCTGTGTCTCTTGTTATTTTACCAAAAAAAATTCGATAACAAAACAATACAGATGATTATTTTTAGTTGAATGTATAAACCATGATCGTTGCACATCTCGATTTTTAATATTCTTTAGTAATAAGAGCTATTTCAATTGAGGTTGGTACAAAGGCGACCATAAAAAAGAGACTACTTTTTATGCGGCTGTGTAAAACAGGCTTATGAAGGTGGTCGTCACAATGTACCAAAATCTCAACAAGTGAGAATTTGCGAAGATATCCAATCAGAAGGTGGAGAGGGGTTAATGATGACCATTTTGGTATGATGGAAACTTATTGTAACACTTCCTACCTACCCAACTTTTTTACCGCCACGAGAGAAACAGTCTGACTCACACAAACGAAAATATGTGATATTCTCGCTCAAAACTCGGTCTTTTTTTTTACTGCCAGTGTACATACTAGGCGTTCTAATAAATCGTATCAAATCCAGAACCGTAATAAGGACATGTGCCGCCCTCAGGCAAGCATTTTTATACCGTCCCTACATCGTATGTGGTTATCAAAATCCTGTATCACTTGTTATTTTACCAAAAATGCGATAACAAAACAATACAGACGATCATTTTTAGTTGAATGTATCAACCATGATCGTTGCATGATTTTTTAATGTTCCTCCATAATAAGAGTTGGTACAAAGGCGGCCATAAAAAAAAACACCAATTCTTATATGGCTATGTAAAACAGGCTTATGAGGGCGGTGGTCACAATGTACCAAAATCTCAACAGGTGAGAATTTGAAAAGATAGATAGGTGGGTTAATGGTGACCATTTTGATATGGTGGATACTCGTTCTAACACTTCCTACCTACCTACCCAACTTTTTACCGCCACGAGAGAAAGAGCCTGACTCACACGAACGAAAATATGTGATATTCTCGCTCAGGACTCGGTTTCTTTATTTTTGGCCGCCTCTGTACTTTTTTACTAACATTGTGGCAAATTTTTCATCAATAATTAAAGATACTGAACTGTTTGTTGGGGTCTGTAATATAAAAAGTCCTTTTACTGCTCAAAAATTGATTATTTAGAATTACCGCATCCTGAAATCTATAGTGCCTTTAGATTAAAGTGGAGAATCTAAAAGCTTATAAATGTGCCTGAACCTCGTTTCTTAAACGGTTCGTCGAAAAACTGGTTTATAATGAAAATATTTTAAAATTTAAAACCAAAATTGAACATGTGGCTCAAAAACTGTCCAAAAATGCTCTACATTTTATTCTCACGATGACTTAAAACTGGAGTTCACTAAAAATGGATGATTTAAATAAAAATGTTCATTAAAATCTAGATTAAAGATTAGAATTTAAATAGAAAATGAACTTAAGGTAACTGCTTTTCATAACTCACTAGCAAAAATAGGACAAAAGTGTTACAATTTTATTCTTTTAGACTCAAGGACAAAAAAACACAAAATTTAACTAAATCTCCAATTTGTTTAAAAATATAATTTAGAACAATTTATATAAATCTCAATTGAAAGTCGAGAGTGTATCTCAAAAATCGATTAACTATATCTAAATAGATTCTTTTAGAATCCAGACTAAAAGTCAATGATTTAGCTCAAAAAAGATTATAAACTTTCCAAAATGAGTCACAATTTTGGCGCCCCTTTCAAGTACCACCCTTGGGGAAATCCCTGCATTGTCTGAGCACTAACAATGGCAATGGTCAACTCTTAAGGGGAAGCTGGAGTTCGGCCTCTATTCGATGTCCGAAAAAGTGACAAACCAAACTTGAATTGGGCGTTTCACGGTGCATCCCAAGGAGTTTTCCATTTTGGAAAATTTTCACTAAATTCCAAAGGGCAGAAAAAAATGTCATAGCATGTTAAAAAAAATTTAAATTACCCAATTTCTACAATTTTAAAGGTAAAAAATTGTGCAGCAGCTTGTTTGAAAGCTTATTTAAGGGCGGAGAGCAGATAATTTCCGAAAAATCCAATTTTGGAAAATCGAAAAAGTTGGAAAATGTTTTTAATTTTTTTTCAATAACATTTTTGATTTTCCAAAATTGGATTTTTCAGAAACCATCTGCCTTCCGCCCTTGAAAAAGCTTTCAAACAAGCTGCTGTACAATTTTTACAAAGTTGTAGAAATGGCGTGATATAAAAAAATTTGACATGCTCCACTTCCTCTGCACTTTTCAATTTCGTAGAAATGTTCCAAAATAGAAAACTCCTTCAGATGCACTGTGAAACGCCCAATTGATCT
>JAZBGW010002170.1:0-11081 GCA_037464815.1 Mylabris variabilis | reverse complement strand
CAGCCTTGAGGCCGTGATGAGGGAGCTGCTTCTTTTGCAGTAGTGCCTTCATATCTGCTGTGAGGGTAGTTTCTAAAGACCCAATTACATCCAGGCCAGCTAATCGCTGTTCTTTTGGAAAAAGTTTTGCCAACCTGTGAATCCCAGTATTGAGTCTGGTGATTTGACTGGTAATCCTGAGTGTAGTTACTGCAGAATTCCAAGATGTCCTTGCCATGGCTTGGAATTTTTGGTTTTGGACAGCTTTAAGGCAGTGAGGAGGGAGCTGCTTCTTTTGCACTAGTACCTTCATAGCTGCTGTGAGGGTAGTTTTTAAAGACCTAATTATATTCAAGCCAGGTAATCGCTGCAATTCTTGCAGCTGATTTTTCGTAGTCATCTCTTGTAGTTTTCGCCCACCAGATCAACAATAAATCTTACAACCTTGCAAGCCCCAGGTCTTTACAAAGAGTTTAAAGCACATCTACAAGGCAGATATTCTTTTGGAAAAAATTTTGACCAACCTGTGAATCTCAGTTCGGCTTCTATCAACCTAATTTTGACAATTTTTTTTTGTAGTTAACCAAATGGGGTTATCTGTTTTTTGTAAGGATTTCACCTGGCAGTTGGCCATGGTTTCGATTACATGGAGTCGTAGCTTGGTCTCCGGACGCTTCTTTTTCATTGATATATAATTTTGAATATTTCAGACAATGTTCTTTTTCCCATACTTAAGCTGGCCTTAGCTAAGCATAGCTTCACAGACCAAGACCCGGGTTTCTCTCCCTTAATTAAGCTCGTCTTATCATGACCTTGGCTTAAATCTAGCCAACGGTAGGCTTACACACATTTGGTTATGGGGCGGTATCTGTGCATGTACAGCTTCCCATATACGGTCTTGTTAAGTCGAGCTTAATTAAGGGGAAGAATAATGGTGCCTTAGACTCTATTTTTCGCCCGGAACTTTGTTTCAACTTAAAATAGAGCTGTATCTGTGTTGTATACAGTGTTGGCAATCTAACACAAAAGCATAACTATATATCTCGCTCTCTTTCTCTTCAGTGTTTCTAATACAAACTACCAGATCTGTATAATTTATCTTTTGTTATAGATACATGTAGATTGTTTTAATCGACACACATTTAGACGATCATAAATCACTTTAAACTGTCACAATGTTTCAACTTATTTCCCATATTTAAGCTCACCTTAGCTAAGCATAGATTCACAGTCCAAAACCCGGTCTTAATTCCTCCTTATTTAAGCTTGCCTTATCATGACTTTGACTTAAATCTAGCTAATGGTAGGTTTATACACATTTGGTTGTGGGGGGGGTGCCATCCATGTACAGCTTCCCACGTAAGGTCTTATTAAGTCGAGCTTAAATAGAGGAAGAAAAATAGTGCCTTAGACTCTATTTTTCGTCCGGTACTTTGTTTCAACTTGAAATAGAGCTGTATCTGTGTTGTATACTGTGTTGGCAATCTTACACAAAAGCATAACTATATCTCTCTGTTTCGCTTCAATGTTTCTAATACAATCTACCAGATCTGTATAATTTATCTTTTGTTATAGATACATGTAGATTGTTTTAATAGACACACATTTAGACGATCATAAATCACTTTAAACTGTCACAATGTTTCATTAATTTAATGTAATAGATTTGTTGTTGATGAAGATAGCAATTATGAACAGTTATCTAATGAATTGTAGAATTTGTTAGAATTACAGTTTTACCACAATAATAATAACAAAAAAAAACAAATATACAAGCTGTACACTTCGTAGTTGGCTGTGACTTTACTCAATTTGAGTGACAAAGTCTGTACTGCGCATGCTTGACAATTGTCTAAAATGACAGTAATGGTAGCATAAACGTCACATCATGCGCAGAAAAGATGCGCAGAAGACAAAGAGTATGGATTTCACTCAATTTTATCGATACGATTTCTACTTATAGCAGATTTTTATAAACTGAACAAAGCTACGACGTCACGTAACTAAAAACATAGCCAACTATGATATGAAATACGATTTTATAGCCTGTATATGAGAAAGAGATAGGAATCATGGGGGAGAAAGAGTGCTATATAAACTTGACAACTTGATAGATGATGTGATGGTATATAAAACAACAAACACATATATCTACCAACCCCCACAACCCTCATATCAATTCTAAATCTTTGTTTTACTCTGTTACAGATTTGTTGTTTTAAATTTAGATTTCGTATGTAAATATTCACGCATACATACACACAAATTTGATTATGTTAAAATAGCACTTCACTCATCTTTTTATTGTTGATAGCAAAAAATCATCCCTTATTGTAGAGAATTTTGATCGTCCGTTATGCTTTAAAGCCTGCCCAAAAAAAATGGATTGAAATTCGATTCGTTGTCTTGTAAAGAGAAAACTTGAAATTAATGCAACATTCCAACGAATCTTCCATATGGTGATGACAGTTTTAAAAATGATGATGATGATGATGATGATGATGATGACTTCATTTCGAATGTCATTCGATATTTCCTCGTTCTTGTTGTCGTTGATTTGGTTGTCATTTACTCTGTCGCTGTTTCAAAAACTTAAATCACGTGTCAAGTCACACACGTGTTCTCTGTTTTTTTGTTTTGTTTTTATTTCTACCATATTTTTTTTTGTTTGACAATCGGAAAGACACACAGGAAACTATTTTAAAGACGTACGTCTACAGATTAATGTGTTTAAAAAGTTGTTTGCCGTCTAAAAATATTCGATAAATTTATATTGCAGATGTTTCGACAGATCATTTTTCGTTGGGGAATTAATTATTGTTGAAATTTTGTATAGATGTGTTAAGTGATACCGTCATAATTTTATACTTAATCATTTTTAACTTTCCAAATTTGTTCTTATGTCAAATATATACGATTTATAATACAATAGTACAAGCAGAATTTCGGTATCTCTTATCAGATTTGCAAAAATCATGAATTTGTGATAAGAGACACCTTTATAACTTCTTAACTATAAGTCGAAAATTATCGAAATTTGCATCGTTGATAAGTACTTTTATTTAGAATATTAGCCTGTGTTAGAAAAAGTTCAAATATGGCGCTGGAATCACTTAAACAACTTATAGTGATAAGAGATACCTTAATAACTCTTATAGAATTCGAGCGAATTTAATAAGATTTTCTAACCAGGTAACAGGCGTGTTTTATAGTTTATTTGTCAAATCAATTTTATTATAACTATTTTTGTTTTCAAAATAACCTAAAATTTTCAAATTTGACGATTTTATTTTGTTTATAACTGTTTATTTGAGTTAAGTATGATTAAATCTATCAATTAATACGATAAATTTATATTACAGACAATTTTTCGTTTGGAAATTGATTATTGTTAAAATTTTGTACAGATGTCTTAAGTGATACCGCCATAATTTTATATTTAATTATCCCTAATTTTTCAAATTTCATCTATTATTAAGTTTATACGATTTATAATACAATAGTACAAGCAGAATTTTGGTATCTCTTATCAGATTTGCAAAAATCGTGAATTTGTGATAAGAGACACCTTTATAGCTTCTTAACTATAAGTCGAAAATTATCGAAATTTACATCGTTGATAAGTAGTCTTATATAGAATATTAACCTGCTTTAAAAACAATTTGAATATGGAGATGGAATTACTTAAAAGAACCTGTAGTGATAAGGGATACCTTAATAACTTCTACAAAATTCTAGCGAATTTAATGAAATTTCGTACACTGATAAGAAACGTATTTTATAATTTGTGTGTCAAATCAAATTTAGTATATCTATCTTTGTTTTGAATATAACCTTAAATTTTCAATTTCCCATGCGTTTTCTACCATTAACCATTCTATTTTAGTAATAATTATTTATTTAAGTGAAATATGATTAAATCTATCTATCAATCAATATTAATGATGGATTTTATGTCAATTTATATTTATATTTAAATTTATAATTATTATTTATTGTGTCTAAAATAAAACAAAAACACATATAGACACACATCAATATTCCTATTGGTTAAATATTTAAAACAATTTTGGTGTATTTTAATCAAAATCTCTTCAAATATCCCAGATGAATTACATGTTTAAACCAGTGCTTCCCAAACTTTTTCCAATCGTAAACTGTTAAATGAACCGATAAATTTTTAATGGTCGATAATCTACTTCAAAAAAAAAGAAATAAAAATTTATTGTTAATTGGAAAATGTTGAGAGACACTGGTCTAAACCACCCTATTCAGGTAAGGGTTGAAACATAAAAGTTGGGGTAGTTTATGTATAGGATTATCAATACAATAAAAAAAAATGCTTCAAAACAAAAGTCACTAGATCAATAATACGAGTCATTGACATTATAAACTATCGTCACCTGTTCAAAAATATGGGGTGTATAAGTGTGTGAATATATATCAGTCATCCCCTATTCTTGTGGTTAAAGTACTGTCTATTTTTTCGGGTGTTGGTGGTGGTGGTGTAGTATACCCTCGACTTGTTACAAGTTCGAAAAGTCAAGTGACAGTAATTGTTTAAGACGCGCCCCAAATCGAGGTGTGAGCTGCAGAATTCTGGGGGGTTGGAGAGGGGGTGTGTAAAAGATAAAGACAGAGAATCGTATACAAGGTTATCCACCCTCGATTCGTGTATTGTCTCGTTTTAACGGATTTTCTATGTAGTACGTTAAAGTAACTTAATTTTGATAAAATTTACATTTTTTTTTTGTTCAAGGGGTAAGCGGGGGTTGTTCCTCCATTTCTCTCTCTCTTTTTCTTTCGTATTGTACGTTGAGTATTCTAATTAAAATTCCATTCGTACATTTCTCAACTGTAGACGAGGAAGAAGACAAAATCATCAAGTTGGCGTTTCTTATTTAGAGAGGGTGATGAAACAACCCTCGATACGTAAATTATTTCCCTTCCCTCCCCACAAGAAAAAAAAATGGTGAAAAGTCGATAAGAAGAGAGATATTATTTCCTTTTATCATTTATCGTCAACTACCCCCACCCCTATCTGTACATTAGCATCATTATCATCAGAGAGTGACAACATCAACACTTCCCCTAAGTCGCATGTCTCATTAGCTCGATAATTGGGTGTTAAACATTTGCGTCTCATATACATACCTACCCTTATACCAACCATCACCACCACCACCACCACCACCCTCTATTTAACATTGGAAAATCGAGGATTTTTTCAATTAAATTGCAGACGAATCTGTCAAAATTAGTAAAAATGATTTATGATTTGTGAACAAATGTTCAGTAAAAAGAAGATTAGGGGAAGAAAAATAGGGGGTGGAAAATGTTAGAATTCTTGAAAATCTCTTACGAAATTAGCGAATATAAAAGGGGTGGAAATTCTCTTTATATATTATTGTATGGGTGGTGTATGGTATGATTTTAAAATGAAACACATCAAGTGGTAGTGTTGAAAAAGAAACGATAGATGGATACTATTAATGTTGGAGAGGGATAAAAAAAAACACGAATGAATGGGGAAAACTCAAGGGTAATTAAGGCTTTAAAAACTCTCGTCTAAAGTTGGATGTAATAAATTTTACACGGTACTCTGAAGTCAAGACAAGAGGAATCATGAATAAACATTCTTTTGTCTTATAGTTTCTCTTAATTTTTTTGTTTTTGTTTTAATATCCCCCACAATCTATCTTTTTCTAGACCATTAGAAATGATATTATCACCGATTAACAATGAATATTCCACTTAATTAGTTAAGAGACACCCCGATAACTTTTAAAATAATTAACGTTAAGGGTTGAAATTTTAACCATTATTCGATCTTTGTGTTAGTAATACAATAAATAAAAAACGACACAAATATCTCTTATAGTATCAAAGATATCAATATTCCTATTAATTAGTTAAGAGACACCCAGGTAACTTTTAAAATAATCAACGCTAAGGGTTTAAATTTTAACGATTACTTAATCTTTGTGTTAGTAATACAATAAATAAAAAACGACATAAGTATCTCTTATAGTTTCAAAGATATTGAGTGTGACATATTTTAAAAGGTCTCTTGATTAAAACATTTATTACAACGTTGGTAGACTTACAGCTGTTTGAAATTCTCAACCAACTGATTTTAATCTTGAATGTTAATTGATAGACCAAAACAAATAAATTAAATGTTGAAATTTTAACACAAAATTATGATGATAATAAAAAAGTAACTATATTTGAATATTTGTGTCTGTTAAAGTTATAAATTTTAATATGCACAACAAAAACCATATGTTTTATAACCGTTAACGCTATTATTAAAACGCTTTTATTAGAATTTCTCGATTTTTGAAATCATAAAATTCGAATTTATGTTCGTAAATAAGCCGACTTATAAATTGAAAATAAGATAATTCCTCCCAATATTATAAACCAAATTATTATTTATTCTTAAATCCAAGTGGAAATTATTTTAAATTACAAAAACGTTAAGAGACACCCCTGTAACTGCCGCAATAATTGATGCGTACCTTTACATTTTCTACCCTTAGTACAGTTTGTACCCTAGAATAGAACACTACAAAAAAAATTGTTCAAAAATCTTCCAAATCGTAGTTAAGCGTTACGGTTTGTTGTAAATTATCAAAAACGCTAAGAGACACCCCTGTAATTTCCATCATAATTATTGTGTAGCTTTCAAATTTACACATTTAATACAGTTTGTACCCTGTAGTAGAACTCTACAACTTAAATTATTCAAAAATCTTCTAAATCGTAGTTAAGAGATACGGTAAGTGTAAGTTAAGAGACACCCTTATAACTTCGAAACGACTCGTCGGATTTTAACGAAATTTCACATAACGGTAATATTTATGCTTTGAAATATATCTATAAAAGAATTATTCGTATTGATGTATAATATATATAGATATATGTATATCTGTGACACTATTATAGCGTTATAAATTTTTGTTACAATTACGATCGACTGATGGTGGTGGTGGTGGTTGTAGCGATAAATATTCGCAAAAGCCGACAGGGTATGTTAATGTCAAAGATAAAAACCAACAGGAACAACCCTTATATACGAGAGGGTTGTTGTATGTGTGTGTCACTCGACTTTCTCAACAAATTCATCCGGACAGGAGTAATCTATAAACGCCATCTTGTGTATTAGTTAAAAATGTTATAGGAGCTTGAAGTTGACATTCCATCCGGTCTATGAATATGGATGAGGTGGCACTTTACACCACCACACTACACCCTTATAGGCCACAACAAAAAGGGGTGTGTTCTTATTTAACAATTACTTTGTTTTTTTTTTCATTCTTCTTCTAATTTAACTTGATGATGTCGTGTTTTGTGGTATTGGTGGTGGTAAATGATAAAGAGGACAGGTTGTCAAGTGTATATAAGGGATGAGGTAATAGGGTGGAAAATGATACGATCACTTTGTTGTTTTTTTTTTGTTGAATTTGATAAATGCAGAGTCATTTTGATAATTAAAAATTTAAATACTTCGTCTTCCATTACTCGAGAATAATAAAGTTAGCAGGAGAAGAATTAAAAACTTCTCTTGGTGATTCTTTGATCTTTAACTGAAAATTATTTTCACCAACTTTTAGAATAGGGGTGCGGAAAGTGTGAGAGAGATGGAGATTTAAAAAAAAACTACCCTTTAGTAGACAGCAATAGAATAAAAAAGAAAACAACTAGAAATCAAATTGACGACGAACGTCTTCTAGTAAGAAACTTTTCTACCAATTTCTTGATATCTTGACAGGGTTTCAGGGTGAGTTTTACAGACATCCACACAGACATATATAAGGGTTGAAGTGGTGTGAATGACTGTGGAGAATTTTAGACGAAATACTCAATTTAAATGGAAGTTGCCAGTACTTTTGTGTTAGTATTAGTGGGTGGTGGTTTTTAAATAAAACTTCAACTTTATTTAAAGGGGGTAGTTGGTTTGGTATTAAATTTATTCCTACTGTCCTGACAGATAAAAACGTTTCAAGATAAAACGTTACGATAATTATCTTAATAGGTTGTCTTAATCTTGTAAATGCGTTGGAAATGTCACCACCACCACTACTACTACGACTACCACCCCCCTGTGTTTTTCGAAAGCCACTCTGCTAAATTGGCCGGCGAAAAACACAACACTCGGGGTGTGTTTGTGTATTAGGGGTAGGTGTATATATATGATTGTAATGGTAAACAACAATCGATAAGCAAAGTGATATTGATCGTACAAATGATCGGTTTACAAATAGAATTTCAACACCCCCATTTTGGGGGCTGTTTTATCATTTAGCATAACCCCAATTTTTTTTAAACACCCCTCAATTCCACGTTAGACATTGACCGATTATCCACCATTACAAACTGTCATTTGTCTTCAGTTCCAGTAATTTATACAAGATCACGTGCTAACTACCCCCTCTGAATCCTACTTATCCTCTATAATTACTGTTTTGTTTATTCGTTTTTTGTTTCAATTTTGTTCATTCATCACACCACCTATAATCAGAAAAAATATTAAAAAAATGACTCGTTTATTATAGCTTATTGGACCGAAAGGGGGTGGTTATTATGAGGGTTAATTCGAAATTTTTAATATTGTGTTGTTTTCGTAAGTTGGCAATACCGGATTGATTTATTAAAGTAAATATCTCTACTCAGTTCCTAACACATTGACTTTCTTTAAGGGGGTGTATTTCTGTGTGTGTACGTGTTGAATAAAGAGAACCACCTACAGGGTGAAAATTAGATTTTAAATTCAATTGAGAAACGAATTTTATTAGGTGGTGGTAGTCGTACGTAACTACAGACATTCTTTCCCTTTACACCCCCAACCCCCACCCCCGTTTTACATCGTTTTTTTCAATCTGTCTCACTTGTTCTTTAATAGCGCTAGTCTGAGCACAACAATGAAGGGTAAATACTTTGTTGAATTCGATGAAGAGGAAGAAGTGGATGAATTTAGGGGGTTGTTATATCGACCATAAAAAAAGAGTTAAAACAAGGAACAAAACGAAAGGGAAAAATATATTAGAAGAGAATTGTACAAAAATTCAATATTACAAAGAAATTAGCGATATAAGTAGTAGCCGGATAGGGTGAGGGTGAGTGGAAAATAGAGGTGGTTTTTTTTTCGCTCCTTTTTCCTCCCTTCTTGTCTCTTGATAGAATTGGTCTGTTTGAAGAATTAATTGCGAATTGCTCGTTCTCTAGCGGTGGGGTTGGTGGTGATTTCTCTCTTTATTTTTTTTAGAAAGAGCTTTTACGCTAAATCTACCACCACCACGACCACCCCCAATTTCCTTCCAGATCGAAATTGAATTTTAATTGCAAAACACGTCAACTGGTAGATCAAACAGATTATGATTCATTGGGGGGAGGGGGGCTCAGTTGATTACAAATATTATTGGAGTTCAAGTAAAAGTGGAGGAGTATCAGTGCTCAGCTGAGCCTCCATTCTGAGTCCTAATTTTATGTCGAAAGAGCTTAGATGAGTGTAGCATTCTTCACTCGTCAGTGAAACGGATTTTTTTCTGAGCAGGTTAATTCAACCTTTTTGGTGCTCATTTGAGCGTCATTCTGAGCATTCATTCTGACTGCCTGAGAAGGAACATGATTTTTAGCAGCAATGCTTATCTGAGGCTCCATTCTAAGTTTAAAGAGCTTGTAGTCTAAAAGTGTAGAGATGATAGTACTTCTCCGCTCATTTAAGTATAATTATTAAGTGATACTGATTTTTTTGAGCAGGATTAACTCATTTGGAAGTTATTTGTAATACAAGTGCTTATCTAAGACATCACTCTAATTGTAAGTACTAATTTTATGTTTAAAGAGATGAATGATAGTATAAACGTGTGAAAATGAGCACCACTTCTCTACTCATCTGAGTACTGATTTTTCTGAGTACTGTTAATTTGAGCCACCATTTTTTCCAAGTACTAATGTTATTTCTAAAGATAATCTAAAAGTGTGAATATGAGTAGCATTTTCCACTCGTTTGAGTTTAATTATCCGGTAATACTAATTTTCTGAGCAAAAGTATTTTATTCATTTGTAGAATCTCTGTTTGAGCGTACATTTTAATTCTGCGGGTATAAAACTGCCTTTCAGCAGCAATGCTTATCTGAGCATCGATTCTGAGTATTAATTTTATGTGACAAGAGCTTGGTGCAGTCTAAAAGCGTTAAGATAAGTAGTACTTCTCTACTCATCTGAGTATAATTATTCGATGGTACTGATTTTTTCTGAGCAGAATTCTCGTTTGGCTTAGACTTCTGCTACTCATTTAAACCTACATAAACGTAAATTATAATTGTTTGAGATTATTTTTAGTACCAATGCTTAGCTGAGGCTCCACTCTGAGCACTAATTTAATGCTTATCTTACAGTAATCTAAAATTGATGATACTGGTGCTCTTCTGAATATAATTTTTGTATCATTCTGAGCATTGATTCGAATTAAAATCAGAGGGTAAGGTGGAAGGTAATATTGATACTGGTTTTCTTCTGAGCGTCCTGATACTTTTCTGAGTATTATTTTTCTACCATTCAGAGCATTTGTGGTGTTTGAATTGAAATCAAAGAGTAAGGAAGGAGATCATATTGATACTGTTTTTTTTTCTGAGCGTCTATTCTCAGTATTCATTCTGATTTACTGAGAATAATTTTTAATCGAAATTCATGTAAGTTTTTTTATAAAAAGCGTACATATACATGATAACGCGAAGTTTCATATGAATTTTTTTTATTATTATTATTATTATTCCGATCAAAGTTTTATTAAAATTCTCATAACAAAATCGAAAACTTTCTAGATTTTTTCGATTAAACTACTTTACACTGTACATATACCCTATAATTCTCCCTCACCCCTATCTGTGCTTCGTCCACCCACATACACCCCTAAAATAAAATCACAAAAAAAGTGTTAAAATTCTCATTAAACTTTTATTCTGTTCATATTTTCGAAAAAATTCCATCAACCCCCAATATTAATCAAACATTTGTTGATCTTTGTTGAAGTTTCCTATGAGTTTTTTTTTATGTTGTTCTTGTTGTTAAGGGGATGTATTTGTTTTCGATAC
>JAZBGW010002169.1:0-12452 GCA_037464815.1 Mylabris variabilis | reverse complement strand
TATCTCCCCCTGCCTATAATTTCAAAGATAAAAAATCGTACAGCAACTTGTTTGAAAGATTATTCATAGGCGAAAAGCAAACGGTTCCCGAAAAAAAAAACAATTTCGGAGATTCAAAGAATTTATTGAAAAAAAATTAAAGAAAATTTCTTAACTTTTTAAAAAGCGACAATTTTCCTCTGCTCAATTCAACGCCGGTTACAGCTTTTGAAAATTTCAGAAAACAAACGAGAAATCGATGACTAAAGATTGTCACTTTTTCGGACATCGAATCGAGGCCTTACTACAGTTTTCCCTTAAGTTTGTTACAACCGACAAAGAAATATCGAGATTAATTAAAATCTAGAAGTACTACAATAATTTATTCCACTTCCATTCCCTTTTAGAATGGTCTTTAAAATTGAAGGGTACTTGTAAATTATCGTTAAACTTTCTTGAACATACGTTGCTATTGTAGGGTTTAGTTCGATTTTCTCCCCTGGAAAACTACCCTATTTATACTAGTCATGTCATGAGCAATATTAATTTTGTGAATTATTAGCTGCATACACATGCAACACAAAAATTCCTGGAGAAAAGTTAGGGAAGCAGTGGCGTAGTTAGCAGGATTTCGTGGGTTCCATAGAATACGAGATCGGACTATAAAGGGGCCCGGCGTCCGAGAAAAGGTATTAATAATAAATGAACATGAAGCTAATATATAAATTTGTGAACCAGAACACGGGCCACTACGCCACTGGGAGAAAAATTTCACAGTTTCCACCCATCTTTATTGGGATTTCCTACATTGTATGATGATTTCAAAATTGTCTAAGGCTATCAAAAAAGAAAATTCCTATTAGCCTTGAATTGTGGCAAAATTATCTATGAATGAAGAGACTGCGTAAAAATAAGCGAAAACCAAAAAAAAAGTCGGACATTAATTATTGAATGAATGGAAAAATTGATAAATTTGTTGAATAATTCGATAATTTTGCCGATTTCTCCTTTATACATAAAGAATATGAAAAAAATATGTATATAATAACAAGATATCCTCTTGTTTATTTTGTTTGATTTTGATAAAAATAAGCTTATCACAGACAGATATACACAAAACACGGACGAAAAATCCTAGATTTCAGGATGATGAAACTCCCAACAAGAATGTCATCAGCCAAAAATTTTTGTGTTTTTTTTTTGGTTTTGAATTTGTTTTCAGTTCAAATTCCTGGTACGCGGATGAATGGCTTAGAAAAATGTTATTTTTATAAACTGTTGTCCGATAATGATGGCATGTTTAAATTTTAAATTGATCCGAACGGAAAAAATCGTCAACAAAATAAAAATCGAATGATTCTCCTCAATTCTTTGTTAGTTTCCAGCAACTATACAAAGATTGAAAAGCTGGCGTTAGAAAATCTTTTGTGTACGGCGATGAACAACGAAAAAAGAAAATTCGATCGTAAAATTATATGGCTATTGAAAATTGCTGACCGATTCTCAGTATTGGAACTGAAAAGGAAATAACTTTTTGTTGGTGATGAGGTGGCAAAAAACGACCGGAATTGATCCATACGAATCGGGCTGAAATCGTAAAGTTTGGCGTATAAAATATAGCGAAAATTAGGTGATGATACGTTCAGGATGTAACCAATCGAACAAAGTCTTCCCCTAGATAAATGTCTTACAATATTTGAATAACACAAAAGCTATTTCTTTTTCTTTTTGATGTTTGTGTACGCTTTTGTACGTTCTCGACGACGTGTCGCTTTATTAATTGTGTTAATCCGGTGTCAACGACTCTTATCTGGATATGAGAAAAGCCCTTCTTAACAATCTCAAAAAATAATTGAAGTACACTTTATATGGGAATTTTTCTATTGTGTTCACGTCAAGTAAGTAACTCTGATGGTGGCATAGAGAGAAATAATGATAATGCTCCCCAAGACGAACATTTACCGACAACTTTTATCAACACTGGGGGAAATTTCTCAACCATATCAAACATTTGTTTATCCATTTCTCTAGTGAGAAGAAAACCGTAGAAAATTTCGTTTGAGAATTATGTATGCGCTCGTTATAATTTATAATCAAATTAGAATCATCGACAAAACTCGCTTAAAATTCAATTATGAATTATGTTAATTACCTTTATCAAAGGACTGTGGTTCGAAATTTTCAAATACAATTAACAAGCTAATACGGCCTTGTATTTTCGTTAAATTCCGCTAAAATTTCCAACAATTATAAAGTTTGCATTTAATATAGTCTAATTGTAAGCGAAGACTTATTTTATGCAAACGAAAGTACCGAAAATTTAGAGTAAAAGTGGATGAAATATTTACATTGTTTGAACGGAGAGGATCCTGAAAGATAAATACGTAATTTCACTTTATAATAGAGTACCTTCTATAGAAAAATATAGAGGCAAGTTTTTGTACAACACACAACATTAAGTAGCGCATTTTTTCGTGCAATAAAAACTTATATCGATCGTAAATCTAGCAGAGATGCCTTTAAAATTGTTTTAGTTATCAGTCTCGCATTGGGCACGACTCAAATTGCCGGATTTGAAAGTGAGGCGGGGGATTAAAGAGGGATAATTCAATAAGACCATGGGTCGTTTGGGGCTGGGCGAGATCGCTGACAAGTCTTACAGTTCAAGGACTGACAATCGTCTTAATATCCAAAGAAAAAATTCTATAATTTAGAAAACGGTTGTAAAAGAAAGTTTCTTGCATTCGAACACACTAAATAAAGTGCTTTCGTAAAAAAGGAGAAGAGCAAGGACGAACAAGCGAAAATTAAAAATGAAGAAGAATAAGTAAAGCTGACAATACCTCCTATGGGAGAAAATGTGCAAAAATAATGTCACTGAATTGATTAACCCATGATATGGTAGAAAGAAGTTAGGAGTGTTCCAAAAATAAATCCAAAAATAGAGAACCAGGCCGAGTGAACTGTCAAAGATTCTTTTATATACGTTCAAACAGGGCGGAGGTCAGATGGTTTTCGAAAAATCCAATTTCGGAAAATCAAAAAATTTATTGAAAAGACTTAAAAAAAATTCAAAGATTTTCGATCTTTCAAAATTGGATTTTTTTGAATCCATCTTCCCTCCGTCCTTAAATAAGTTTTCAAACAAGCTGTTGTATGATTTTTTTATCTTTAAAGTTGTAGAAACTGCGTGATTTAAAAAAAATTAACATCCTCCGACATTTTCCTCTGCACTTTTGAATTTAGTGAAAATTTTCCAAAATGGAAAACTCCTTCAGATGCACCGTGAAGCGCCCAATTCAACGCTGGTTACAGCGTTTAAACATCTCAAAAAACAAGCTAGAAATCGATGATTAAATAAAAATGAAAAATTGTCACTTTTTCGGACATTGAATAGAGGCCGGGCTCCAGCATCCCCTTAAGATTTGTACACTTTAAAATTTGAAAATTAATCATTTTGGATTAAACCGAAATAAACCCTTATTTTGCAGAAACGAAAACCGAAACTAAGCCAGTAATATTTTTTTTAATTAAACCGGAACGAAAACTGAAACAAAAAAATAACGATTTCCAAGTATTTCGCCATTTTGTATGCTTATTTCTAGTTGTAATTGTCAATACAGTATATAAAACTTCCGCGAGCAAAACAGGAATCGAATAGTATTCAACAAAATAAATCCTGTGTCATTTCTTTGTCCAATGTGCTTAATTTATTTGTTAATCCTGAAACTTTTTCAGGATTAAATCCTGCTTATCCGTTCCATTAATAAAAACTGTCATACAGCGACAGAAAGGGGAATATTGTTATTTATCAGTTTATAACCAGAATAAAGAATCTGCTCTACTTTTAAAATGTTTGTAAATGGAAAAAATCCAGATAGAACTTTGTATCGCTGCTTTTTGTCTCTTTCTCGTTTCACTTAAGAGAGGAAACCGAACAGACAAACGCTTGGATCTAGAGCAGATGTTCTATTAATCTATTGAAAACCGTTTCATTGGTCTGAAAATGATAATAAAATAAATCAAGATGAAACACTCCATCCTCGTTCCTATGTTTATGACAGAATTTGTGGGATTTATTCGTCCGTACAGAACGCTATTCTTGTCATTAACAGACAATGCCAACACCAATTCTGATGTAAAATTCAATATACAAAATCTTATTATTGCAACTCAATAAAATTGTGAAAAAAGGCCGGTGCATACAGGGCAGAAATTGAATTGATCCATCTGCTATTGTTCTGCAAACAAGAAACACTCAATGTCCGTACAAAATACCGTTTTTATTTAGCGCATTTCAAGAATATGGTATAAAATTTCAGTAAACGCTTTCAAGCATATCAATCATTATGCCTGACTGAAAATTACCTCTATAGAGAACTTGTTGTTGATTGTTAAAATTATGACTAAACAAATATCAAATTATCATTTTTTTTAATGTAATTAAGTGAATTTTTGCAGTTATTGATAACAAGAAATTAGGCTTTTTATCAAGAAATAAATAAGTAATAAATAATGTTCAAAAATGTTTATCCATATGCAATTTAAGGTTCAATAATTCTTCTTGTCCTGTGTGTCTATTATTAGTAGACTTTGTCCGGTTTCAAAAAAAAATAATGTTTGTTTATTTGCAATTTTTAGCCGGGAGAAGTCATTGAATTTATTGTAATACTAGTTTAATTTTAATGATAACCCGACGTAATATATTTACTATAACTTCAACTACAATTTATAAATGGTATATTAGCAGTAGAGTGTACAAGGCTAAAAGATCAAACAGAGAGAAAAAATGCTACAAACTATAAGATTTCCTTGTTTCAAACAATCAACAATTATCAACGTTCTACGAGATAAACTTCATTATTGATTTTCCAGTAAATAAGATTAACAATTAACGAAAAATCCCCATTTTCATCCTGAGTCTAAACATTCAAAGCATCACACCGTCGTCTGCCTCATCATCATCATCATCGTCGTCGTTTATTTATCGTTCACGCAATGATAATTTCATTATCGGAAACTGCAGGTCATCTAGGGGTCCCAAAGGTCACCGAAAAATTCACTACTTGAACGACTGGTATGGCCCCGAAACAATCAAAACTCAATATACCTCTAAGACGACAACAACAACAACAATTCTTCGAGTGTGTGTCTATGTGTTTAGAATTAAACTGTAAAACGAACCATAAAAATATAGAAATGATGATCTATCATTGTAAATTTGTGTTTATTGGTTTTATAACAATTACAATATTGATGACAACAATAAAAGCTCGTAGTATTATTGTTGATCAACGTAACTTTTATAATACAATCACTAAAGATGAACAACAACCGGAATTTAAACACATCGATATTGTACTGAATGGTGATGATGTAAATGATTTCAATAATTTCGAATTGGGGACTATTGATGAAGACGATCGAATTGTGGCTGATGCAGCAAAAGAATTCCAAGTTAAACAAGAAAATACACCTTTACAACGTGAAAATGTAAAAACAACATGTATTGGACCGGCTACACTAATGGCGATATGTTTTTAACAGTAATTTAATTTTCTTTTTAAGTAAATCATTGTCATTATTTATATGAATTTATTCATTGTTCACGAATATTTTTGTTTGTTTTTTGTACATTGTACGTTATAGAGTATTATACTGCATTTATTTATTTATTCTTTTTGAAATATTCTACAGAAATTGTTTTTAAAATAAATAAATTTCAATTTAATATTGTTGTTGATGAATTGAAATCGGAGCGGAAAATGGTGGATGCGCCAGGCGCTATTACAATTGAGCTTCATCTAATCGGCGTGGATTTTATTTAAATGAAACCAACGAAATTCACCCGATATAGTCGCATCTTTTTCTCTTCAATCGCATATTTCACACTAACTCCTGTCTAGAAAAGAAAGCGGCATTTACGCTCTTGAGGAACATAAAATTTGCTCGCAATGTCGGTTTTTATTACTGATAACAATAAGAAACAAATCGATTCTTCACCATCATTACCACCATGGTTAGTTTTAACAATCATAATCGTGATAATAACCGTTTATACATCCAAGCGTTATCATCGTCATCAAGATGAAGGTCACGGTGATAGCGCAGGAAGGTCCAATTGACCCAGTTTCAATGGCCATCATTTCGTGTACATTTATTTGGAAAAAAACATAAGCTTAAATTTAGAAAGAAACTTGAATAACACGATGACAATGACCTGTTATTAGTCTAGATGGTATCAATTGAATTAACATAGATAAAATTTTCATTAATGACAATAAGAGTGTTCCCAGAACAAAAAAAAGGGAACAAGAAGAAGAACTAGAACGGAAATATGTTGCGAATTGATTAGCAAAATTAACAAAATTGTTTGTTGTTGATGGTCAGCCAGCCATTTCAATGATTTACTATTTGTAGATATGTAGGCGTGGGGAGTGCCGGTAATAAGTGGAGAAAAAAAAATATATCAAGACACCTTCCAGTTAACAATAGTAGTAGTATTAGTGATCTTACTACGGCTATAACACGAACAATTATTCCGGTTAATTTTCAGAATTAGAAGTGAACTATGTGTTCTGGTGATAAATCTATACAATGGTGAGTTTTTATCAAGTAAGCCACAATACCAACCCTCTAACTTTCTTAATGTAACAATAGTGAAACGGATGATGATAGTACGGCGACTGCACCACCGTTAACGAACCAGTATCAACCCCTAAAGGCGGTAACACAACAACATTACGATAAACGATTATATTTAAGAAGTATTCTAGCTCAGGTTAATTGAGATTTTAACAATAAAGACTAATGAATTAAAATATGAAAATTTCTAGAGTTTTGTAACGTCTGCTGTTATGTTAAGTGCTGCAAGTTGTGGTATGCCAGTCGGTTATTCTGCCATACTTTTACCACAATTAAAAATAACAAATACAACAATGCAAATTGGTGATGAGATTGGATCGTGGATAGGTAAATATAAATAAACCTAATGTTTTGATTATTGTGTTTTGCTTCAGTAAATTTGATTTGTTTAAATTAGTGTTAAACAGGGGCCGTATATAAAAAGTGAGAGAGAGTTCAATGTTCTTTTTAAAGCCATCTTGAAATTTGCAGTCTTATTTTTTTCATATTTTTTCTACCACAATAACGACAATAACAATATTGTTGTCGTTAATATAATTGAGGGTTAGTTATTTAATCATTAAATAATAAGAGATGTGGATACGTCGTTTTTTTATTTGAAAAATACGACAGTTGGAAAAATTAAGAAAAATCTCCACCATTATTCAATGTTATTAATATTTAAGAAAATTGTATACTATTAGATCTAATAATAGTAAGGTCATTCACACGATAATAGTATAAAAAGAACGCCGTCTTATCATCATCATCATCATCATCATCATCACCATCATCATTATCATTTAACAAAGTCGCATTTACAATTCGTCCCTGTACCATCATTGACTGTATCAGAGAAACCGAAAAGAATTAGGTCAAGATCGATTCTGATTGATGTCGCAAATTTGCATATACTCTTATCACTAAAATTGATGATGATGATAAATAATTTTACAACCACCCCCCACGATAACAGAAAATAAACAGGTCAAGATTAGATTTTGTAAATAAACAAATCACTACTTGTTTTAAGCTTGACGTAATTCAAGGTTCTTCTTGCTAAGGTAGCAGAATTAATAAAACAATGATATAAAAAACCCACATAGATTCAACCGCCTTGGCTTTATTAACAAATAAGATCAAGGTGGTCAAGTTTAATCTTCATTAATTTTTTTAATTGGAATTTCCAGCTAGCATCCATTCGGCGGCCACCCCGTTCGGTTCGCTATTGAGTGGCGTATTGATGGATCGTTTTGGACGTAAAGTGGCCTTACAAATTGCCTCATTGCCGTTAATTTTTGGTTGGTTATTGATTGCATTAGCTAATAATCATACAGTTTTATTATTGGGACGTTTAATAGCTGGATTATCATCAGGATTAACAGCAGCAGCTGGACAAGTTTTAATTGGTGAAATATCTGAACCACAATACCGTGGTATGTTCTCCAGTGTACCATTTGCCAGTTATTCGTTTGGTATTTTGTTGGTTTATGCGTTAGGATCATTATTACATTGGCGTTATGTTGCTGGTAATTATTGCTATTTTTTTTTTGAAAATGTTACAATCCATTATTGGTTTTTTATGCACGCGCACACACGAATTTTAACCCTCATTTGCTTCCTTAAACTTGAACTTGAGCATCAATTCGATGAAATTAAATTTACGTAAAAATGCTACCCCTGAATACCATTTACATAATTCCATTAGTTAATACGTGAATTTTTATTTGATTTTCGAAACGTTCATCTTTATTGGTTTGATCACGGAGTAGAAATTACAGAAAGTATAATCTACAACTTTATTCTCTGCTTGGGGGTGAAAACTAAATGATGCCTCTAGGAATCTCATTTACTTTTGAAACCGTCGATAAATATTATATCATTTTTGAGATAATTAAAAAAACATTAGTGAAATTCAACCCCTTTAAATTTGAATATGGGCACAAATGGTGAAACAACTGTCCATATACCAAAACACAACATAATAGAAACAATAATTTATCCATAAACTTATGTATTATTTACCCCTTATTAAGGGATGGAAGTTTTGTTTTGACAATACCCTTTAAAAGTCTTTATTATTTGCCTTTGAAAATCTAAAAGTATATTATATAGCAAGAGACTAAAGTGCGGTATTTCGTCCCGAGGCTGGAAGTTTAATGTCCGATGGACGAAAGAAACCACTTTAGACCCGAGCTATTGCACTTTTGGAAATATTTGGGATGAAATTCAAAATTTTTGAGATTGACAAAGACCTCCATTAATCTGACAAGTATTAATAAAATGCTAAATTAATAGCAACTGATAATATAAAAAAATATTTGAAAATTTCTTGACATTTTTTGCTACACATACAATTGTTTATTTTTCATTATATTCCTAGAGAAATAATAAATATTATATCCCTAGGGATTAAAAGTGGTACTTTAGTTCCTGTAATGAGAGACTAAAGTATCCACTTTCGTCCCAGAAGTGCAAAAAATATTGAGTCATTTTTGAAACATTTAGAAAACATTGAAGCACTGATTCTTCAGGGTAAACTTTTCAATCCCCTATTCCCCCTTCATGATAGCACAAATCTTAAAACATGCATTCACTAAAATAAAATACGCCACTTATCTATAAAAAATCACCAAACACAGTTAAAACTTTATACAACTCCTACATATTCAAGCCCCTTCTTGAATTATGGAATTCTGATAACGAAACTTTTCATCCTCATTTAATTTAAAGGGTGGCAACAACACGAATATATTTATCGACAACTTCATATCCCATAAGGGAAGCAAAGTTGATGTTCATCGTATATATCAGCTTATGAATCATCTAGAAATATTAAAAGGTCTTTTTTTTAATATTCCAAAAAAGCTGATTTAAGCCCAGTTTTTCCCCCTGTTTAAGCTCGACTTAACAAGATCTTGTTTTAAATCGAGCTAACGGTAGGTTTACACACATTCATGTATAGGTCTCCATCAAAATGTATGTAAATCCGCGATTAGGTCGATTTAAGGCAAGATCTAGCTATGTAATAGGAGCTTAAGTATGGAACGAAAAACTTTAAATTAGCAGAGTGAAATTCAATCCCGAGCTCTCCCCTAAATTTGAATTTAAACACAGACGGTAATATATACCCCATCCCTTAAATTGCCGCACACTGTCTATACACGGTGAATTTGCAACTTAGTCTGTCTGATTTAAACATCTACAACTTCATCCCTCGAAACATGTTTGTTTACATTAACTCTATTATTTAGTTTTTGAAGCATCGAAAGGAAATTGTTTAAACGGATGTACTTCATCTCCGATTAAATAGTTATTAAACGTACATTAAATCCCTTTTGAGCGTACACAGTCTTAAGCCCACTTTACATTATCCGAGTTTACATCCGGTTTTTTGTTTCAAGCAAATAAAACGACAAATTTCGGTCTTTACACCATTTAATCTGTGATCCGAATTGCCGCACCCGAGAAAGCTTTCAAGTTTTCACCTAATTTTTTCAGAATAGAACGGTCTCTAATTTCATCCGAGATTCCGTTCGATTTGCCAAAGTGTCATGCGCAGTATGCTCTTGAAAATTTGAGGTTATACGCAAATGGCGTGCTTTTTTCGTGTCTTTTAGTATGGTATCAACGGTTTTTAAATGTTAGCGCCTGCGTACACAGATAATGTAAAGATGAATTCGGATAAAAGATCGGATACAAGCATTGGATAATGTGAAGGGGCTTTAATTAAAGCTTTACTATAAATCCGCTTAAGTTTTATTTGAGTTTCTTTATTGAAGATGACAAATTAACGGAGCGAGGCTTGATTTTCAAATTAAAAACATAATGAAGCACTGACAGGGTGTGATGCTATAAATGAAGAAAAATAGCGAATTTCAATTTCGCGAAAAACGAATGTGGATTGCCACCACCAACGAAAACTTTTTAATTATTTTTTAATTTTTAGGTCTTAGTACAGTTCTACCAGTGCTGGCAATAATTCTATTCTTCTTCCTACCGGAAAGTCCGGTGTGGTTAATAAGGAATGGCCGATACGAATTAGCCCAAAAGTCATTGCAATGGTTACGTGGTGGTAACAAGAATCAAGCTACACGTGAAATGGAGCATTTAACCCAACGCATCGATTTAGAAATGTTGAAGAATCGTAATAATAATAATAGCAGTCGAAAATGGTCTTTATTCTGTCGTTCAGAAGTTTTAAAACCCTTCATTATTATTAATATTTTCAATTTAATGCAAATCTTATCCGGAACGTATATCATTGTTTTCTATGCTGTTGATATATTAACGAATATTAATGGGCAAGATATCGATATTGATCATTTCTTAGCGGCCGTTCTAACAGCCGGTGTACGATTCGTATTCTCGTTAGTAGCTAGTTGTTTATTAACAACAATTGGCCGTCGTTCATTAGCCATAATTTCCGGTATAGGTACATCAATAGCCGCTCTATGTCTTGGCACTTTTCTCTATTCACAGAATTGTTTCATGTCAACATCGAACGGTGTCTATTTCGCTAGTTTTTGTCTCTTGATCTATGTAGCAACAAATACGATCGGCTTCATGATCCTACCCGGTGTTATGTTAGGTGAATTATTTCCAGCTAGAATTCGTGGTTTAGCCGGTGGATTGACATTTATGGTGTTCAATTTTACATTATTTGCAATAGCTAAAGTGTTTCCATTGATTAAAAATTTAATCGGTATCTATGGAATTTTCTGGTTTTTCGGTACAATTTCATTAATCGCCTGTATTTTTTTGTATTTAATGTTACCGGAAACTAAAGGTAAAACGTTGAGTGAAATTGAAGATTATTTCCAACAGAAAAATGTGATGTGGATCAGTAGACATAAAAGACAACGAGATGAGGAAAAATTCAAGACTGATAATTTAATTTAAATTATCGCTTAGTGTTAATTTTTGTATTTGTTAATTTAATTTATAATAAAGTTAGTTGTTTTTTTTTTAAATTCGAAACTGGAGTTTTTGTTTTTTCCCAACCCACATTAAGAGGATTTAAGATATTAACAACTTTACTAGGTATAACAGTAACGAAAGCTCTCGGTATTTTGCCGGATTTACAGAAGAAAGCGGAAATAAAATTTCCCTAAATTTGTTCTCTCTGTTTAAAATAACCACCCTTCTATTATTCAAATGCCTACTGTTAGGACGACAAGAGTGACTCATAAAACTAAATTGACAAGTTCCGAATAATGTTCTAGCGCAGATTTAAACGCCTGGTTCGTCTCTGGTACTTCACGATCAATCTAAAGATGATTAATTGTAAAACTTCTATCAAATGACGGGCGATTCGAAAAATATTTCAAAGATTCGTAGGGGAGTCCCTAAAGACCCTTTTAGCAAAATTATAATCTCGTAGTTCATTTGGAAGTTTGTTAAAAAAAAAACTTTTTGAAAACCAGAACATTGCAATTTACAAATGAGCTATTAGGTTCTAATTTCCCTATGATCTATAAGTAGCCCTTCACAAATCTTTGAAATATTTTTTAAATTGCTCGTCAACTAATAGGAGTTTATTAAGAATTGACCAAGTTTAAAAAAGAAAACTGTATACTTTAATCTACTGCATTAAAATATAAGAAAGACTCACCGGAATCACGGTTAAATAAACTTAAACAAAGTCGAATACGTAGAAGTGGAGCACATAGAAAAGTCATTTGGGCAAATTAGTATCAGACTTAAAGCTTTGCAAACCACCCTCGTACAGGACAGGTGAGGGATTGTTTTACGTCAGATACCTGCCGATTAGGCCTAATTCTGACGGCTCCCATGGGCGCGGGATTGAGTATACGCCCAATCAACGCCGCTGGTATGATATTCCCAGC
>JAZBGW010002168.1:0-12455 GCA_037464815.1 Mylabris variabilis | reverse complement strand
GGCAATGAACTGGACCCAGAAGAATGGGGTTGGAAATTAACAGATTAATTGTTTGGAGGCAATTCAAACTATACTTCCGCCTGCTCCAGAAAAACTGCTTTATACTATTTTTTTGTAACTGCAAGACAAAAAGTGGGGTTATTTTATTCACCAGTATGTATCAATTGTCGGAGTCAGACTTGCTCCAATATTGAATCAAATACAATAGATGACAATATTTATGATATTAATCAAGAGACAACTGATGCATCTCTTTACTTAGACCAGCGTACAGAAATTCTGCAAGGAGAAGAAGAAAGTGAAGATGAAGAAATAATTGTTGAAGAGGAATTAGAAAATTGTCTACCATAATAACATTTAGAAGAAATCAACCCGTTCCCCTTTGATCATTACCAATAGCACCATTGTTTCAATCAATAGGACGCAAAAAGTGTGCATATTATGTAGAATATGAATTTTTCAATTTTTAAAACCGCGATATCTCACTAATGGTGATTCGTACGAAAAAAACTATAAGCATTTTTTGTAGAGAATTGTATTATCTACAACTTTTGTCTGACCTATTTTTACGATAAAACTTACCGTTTCAGAGAAAAACGGAAAAAACTTGAATTTTTTACCTTTGACCTTGAATAAATGTTTGCAGAAGTAGGATCTAAGGGGATTTTTGATATTTCATTTGCAATGGTTTATTTAACGTCTATACCAATTTTTAGCTCTATGCGAATTTTGGCTAAGTTATAACTTCTTTTGTCTATTTTGACTGAACTAAAATAATATCAATTTTAGAAAATGTAAAAAATCCATCTTGTAAGATTTGTAAAAAAACTTACACCAACAGCAAATGGTTATTCCGGCACGTACAAGAACACGGTGTCGATTTCCGAATTGCAAATCCTGAAACTATACCGCTATCAACACATAATTGCAGTTGTTGTAAACAATCATTTGCATCCAAACAGGAATGTCTGGATCACCAACAAAAAGCACATTTCAAGATTTTAAGTACACATAAAAATCTATATAAAGAGTCATTGATTTATTACCAATATTTCCAGCTTGTCACGATTGTAATAGAATATTCGCAAATCGTAATTGCCTACAAACCCACAT
This sequence comes from Mylabris variabilis, assembly GCA_037464815.1. Lineage (NCBI taxonomy): Eukaryota > Metazoa > Arthropoda > Insecta > Coleoptera > Meloidae > Mylabris > Mylabris variabilis. Next base: position 11,342 of record JAZBGW010002168.1, on the reverse strand, counting down.
CAATAACCATCATAAAGGTGTTTTACGTAAAACCTATTCGTATATCTGTGACAAATGCGGTATAAAATTTTGTCAAAAAGCCCAACTTGTTAAGCATGAATTGATGAATTGTTATCAAGGACCGTTGTATAATTGTACAATATGTGAGAAGAAATTCGCCAGTGCGGGTGCATGTAAGAATCATATGCGTATACATGATCCGGAGATGCGATTACAATGCAAATTCTGTACGAAACAGTTTCGTTGGAAGGGCCAATTAAAAATCCATGAACGTAAACATACCGGTGAGAAACCGTTCATTTGCTCGATATGTCCGAAACGTTTTGCACATCGTGAAAGTTTAATCACACATAAAACAATACATACAGGTATCAAACCGCATTTGTGTGAAGGTTGTGGTTCACGATTCTCTTGTATTGGTAATTTAATAAAGCATCGTGTTAAACATGCAGCCGAATGTGGTGTAACTGGAAATATAAAAAATCCAATGGATTAATCATGAAAACAAATCTATTATAATAGAATATCAACATGAATTTTAAATTAAATAGAAATCCCTATTTATTTGTACGTTCTGCCATCCATCTCCTGATCTCCTCAGCTAATTCAACATTTGGAATTACTTGATCCATTGATAATGGGGCGCGATTGAAGGGGTCCGTTTGATCACTCAATAAATGTCTAAAAATTTATTTCAATATAAACTAAAAACTGTATTTAGAGAATTCGAAATTTACCTAGCAATCGTTGTACGGTCTACTGTTTGTTTCGAACTTGGTAGAATTACCGGATCGGTCATTAATGTTGACATAATTGGATCTAAAAAGTGTTCAGGTGCCTCACTGATTGCCTCTTCATTAGCTTGATATTCTTTAGCTTTCTGTTCAACACGATCGGCTACATCTTTTAATTCACCAATTAAAACACCACCACCAATACGTATTAATACATCTTCAGCTAATGTAAATAATTGCGGACTATATGAACGTCCATCTTGTGATATTGCCAAACAAAATGAATCTGAATCTTTTAAATTTACATAAATCTTACATATATTTAAAACAGTATTTGCCGGATCAAAACTGTACTCTTTCTGATCTTTAACTTTAAAATTCTTCTTTTTCGGTCCAACTAAATTATATAAGAAATAATTCAACATTGCTGCAACACGATCAACCATTGTTGCATGAGTAAAAACAATTGTTATTTCTGATGTTAATTTCTCTAATGTTTTTATTGTATCACGTCCTAAGATATTATCGAATTTTGCAATCATACCAATCTGATTCATATATTGTATATTTTGGGTACGTTCATCTAATGGTAAACGTTCCCATTCGCCATTTTCACGAGCTGTTTGCATTTCACGTAATTTCGCCATATTAGCTAATGCTTCATCTAACAAATAGACTGCATCGTTCATTAATAAATTAACGAAACGTAGAAATAACGGTGGTGTTACTGCCTCCATATTTTGCTCGGCTTCCTCTGCTAATTGTCTACAATCATATATTTTTTCATTAGAAATCTAATTATTGATTTTAGAATACCAAAAATCCATACACAAATATTGAATGATAAATTAAAATTCTCAAAGTCCCATCTTCAGGTCTATACAGGGTGATTCAAGTATAAGAAGTTCTAAATGATGGAAATGAATGAAATTTGGTATATAGCCGTTATGTTTCCTGAACTTTCTCTAGAAAATATTTTCGTTGGTCTAGCTACCCCCGTTATGTGGGGTAATGCACCCTACTCTCTTATTTTGAATAGAATGATGTATCTTTTATTGCAATTTTTGAATTCTTTCATGAAATTGTAAGGGGTTTTGATAGCATTGAAAGTTTTTCAGATATTTCAACTTTAAGCTAAATTCTAAATTTTGAAGTGTTTGATTAAAAAATTCATAATATATTGCAGATGAAAAGTTAAAATTTCGAATTCTAATAGCGTAAGCAATTCACTTTCTATTAAGCCTAATAACATTTAGGCTTTAGCTGAAATAAATTTTTCTTTCAAGCAATTTTCAAACTGAGGGGAAGCTGGAGTCCAGTCTCTCTTCGATTACCGAAAAAGTGCAATTTTTAATCATTAATTTCTAGCTTGTTTTTGAGATATTCAAACGTTATAACCAGCGTTGAATTGGACGTTTCACGGTGCACCCGAAGGAGTTTTCCATTTTGGAAAAGTTTTACTAAATGCCAAAGTGCAGAGAAAAATGTCGGAGTATGTTAAAAAAATTTAAATCACGCAGTTTCTACAATTTTGAAGGTAAAAAGTCGTACAACAGCTTGTTTGAAAGTTTATTCATGGGTAGATGGATTCCAAAAAAATTAATTTTGGAAAATCGAAAAAGTTATAAAATTTTCATTTTTTTCAATAGCGGCAATAAATAAATAAAAAGAGACAGTTTTAACAGATAGTTCTAAAGTGTCTGTTTTTTTGTGCGATTTTATAATCGAAAATGATTAACAAGGTAAATATTCTTGTACACACATTTTCAAAAAAAAGGTGGACAAGTCTTGAGCGAGAAATATCTCATTTTCGGTTCGTGTGAGTCAGAGTGCTTCCCTCGTGGGGATAAAAAGGTGTTAAAATAAGTTTGCACAATACCAAGTTTGTAGAAGAACCATCTTAACAGAAAATATTTATAATTTAGTAACGTCAGTAACCCCACCCCCTCCTCTGATTGAATATCTTTCTTACGAAATTGTGCCCTGTTAAAATTCTGTTACACTGTCAGCACCACCCCCAAAAGCCTGTTTTACACAACCGCACAGGAACTGTCCACTTATTTATGAAACCGTGTGTACACCACCAACACCCGTACATTTAGAAATAAGTCGTAGATAAAGTATAGTATATAATCCGCTATAATAATGCTATTATTACCTCGAATGATTACAACACCTGTTCGCTCCGCTCGCTCGTGTTATAAGCTTCACTTTCGGTGATAATAGCACTCATTATAGCCTTGTCGTAGAATATACTATTAATCAAAATAAATATTTACTTGAAATGTTGCCGGTATTCCGGTTTGGTCCAAATATAATCGATGATATTGTACATAGGTCGGCGGTAATTAAATTTTTGTCCAAATTCTACACTTTGTCCGGTCATCTCAATACTAACGAATACTTTTAAAAGACATGTAACAATCTAAAGAATATAATAACAAATTAAATTTTCAATATTGAAAACTTTTTGAAAATCTACCTCACTTCGATGTTCATGTTCTGCAAATAACATTTGCCTTTGATAATCACCTAATGTATTCAATATTGGAGGTGGTTGTTCATCACCATGTAATGGTAATAACGATTCTAAACCTTCAGCTAAACGTGCACGTACATGTGGATTCCTTAAACGTTCCGGTGAACCCATAAATATCAATATAAACGTTAATATTGGTTTAATTTTATTATAACCTTGTTCCTCGTAAACTTTCGGTGAGAAACGTTTCAAAAATATTAAATAACACACAATATTTTCTACAATAAATTCTGGAATGCATCTAAAAACAATTATAATATTAATAAATTAATTAATTACTTCAATTAATAATTTACTTTAATGTATTTGGAATTTCTTCAGATAATGGGAATTCAATTGGAATCTCTTCTAATGGCGCAAACGTACTTTTCTGTTTATATTCAATATGTACAGCTACTTGACTGAGCCAATACGATGATGATGATACAAAATCGAAAAATAAATTCAACAATATTGGATCGGATAATTGAGCCTTCATTGATAAATATCTAAAATATCAATAATTAATATTTTTTTTTATTTTAACAATAAAAACTATAACAATACTGAGTTAATTGTTGGGTCATTCGCCTTTTAATCGTTTCAACTATTTCACTATTACTTGGACCTTGTGACATGGCATCAACGTAAGCTCTTTCAATTCTACTAACGTCCTAGATTAAAATAAAAAGGTTTACAATTATTTTTATCCAACACCGTTGTATTGTTATGAGGCCATAACTACGTCGATTTTAAATCAATAGAGCACCTTATAACACACTAGTGTATTATAGAAATTACATATTCCTATTGGTTAGCATAGGGCATGATGTGTGTATTACAGTATAGTGTGCTAACGAGCATGCAAATACTAAACTCTTACAATTATTTTTCGTAGGGATGTTTTGAATTTGCTGGTATTAAATTTGAAAAAGTGCACTTAGCAGCTTCTTTAATTTCTTGTAGAAGTACGAACGTTATTTTACAATAAAATTGAAAATTGTAAGCACAACGAAAATACGTATGTCAGTTAAAGTGAAAAAAAAAACAAAGCGCACTTGAACCTAAATTTCCGAATGTTATTTTCACGTATACCGGGTGATTCACCTAAAACGAAAAGTTCTTATGGCAACTCCCATTATTTGGCGAGCGATTCAAAATATATTTCAAGGATTTGTATAGTGGTATCTGGAGACCATTTTACCAAAATTAGAACCTCGTAGCTCATTTGGAAGTTGGTCAAAAAACGCTCGTTTGGGACGAGATCGAGATTTTCAAAAAAGAACTAAGAATGACTCGAAGACCCTCTTAACATTGATTTTTTTCGTTTTTCTTCATTGCATTCTAGAAAAAATGCGGAAAATTTTCAACTGTTCCAGAATAAAATTGGGAAAAACAAAAAAAAAACAATGTTAAGAGGATCCTCAAGTCATTCTAAGTCGTTTTGCGTGTTTACCTCGTTTTCGAAAAAAACATACATAGTTAGAAACGAGCGTTTTTGACTAACTTCCAAATGAGCTACGGGGTTGTAATTTTGTTAAAATATTCTGTGGGGACTCTCCTTTAAATCCTTGAAATATTTTCCGATTCGCTAGCCGAATAATTTGAATTACCATAAATACTTTTCGTTTTAGGTAAATCACCCGGTATAACTTTCATAGCCAACTAACTTGAAGTTTAATCAAACAAATTTATCAACAATTGCAAAATGATTTAAACATTCAGAAATAGTTAAAATGTGTTTTTTTTTGTTCGGTGTTGGATAAAATCTTATATACAGAACTCTTGCGTTAGGGGGATTACGGAGTCAACATTTGTCGATTCGTTGTGCGAAAACAGTCAATTTTCAAACAGCGTTTACTTGCTCGTTTTTTAAGATAAAGTTTTCTATTTTGGAAAAATGTGATAAGATTCTGAATAACAGAGAAAACTCTTGAACCCTGTTCTTTTCGTAGATTTTCCTTCATAGCTGGCTAAAAGTTAGCCAATATTACCGATTTTCAATATTTTTCGATTGATTTAGACAGGACATTAAAAGAGCTTTACAAATATGTAAGAATTTTCCCGATATGTTGGTTAGTTTGCCGATAACTGAAGACAATTTAAAAAAAATTCCAAACACGATGCGAAGCATAATTTTCAAATTAGAAAATCATACTCTCGGATTTAGAAAGGTAATCCAACTTGACATTCGCTGCAAAACGAATTTCGAAAAATTGAGCGAGTTTCAGAAAAAATTTGAACCGCTTTTTCACCTGTTATTTACAAGTATTAAAAATAATTAATTTGCCCCTTGATTGATGTGAAAATATCGGAAATTTTATCAACTTTACGACCATATCATTACAAGTAAAATAATTTTGAAAAACTGTCTGGAAAAGAATGACGCCTGGCAACATTGAATTCTTACACAAAATGGAGAGACATGAAATACGACACCCTCTATCTGCTATATGACGAACTTAATCACAATAACAACAAACAACGCCTATTGAAAATCGAATTCCCAGACAAATTTTCAAAATATTTTTCACTCACAATGATATGGTCGTGAAATAGATAAAATTTCCGATATTTTCATACCAATCAAGAGGCAAATTAATTAATGTTAATACTTGTAAATAATAGGTGAAAAAGGGGGTTCAAATTTTTCCTGAAACTCACTCAATTTTCGAAATTCGATTTTAAGCGAGCTTCAAGTTCTCGGCTTTCACATTACTTTCTAAATCCGAGAGTATAATTTTCTATTTTGAAAATTATGCATGGGTCACCTTTGGAAAACATTTTAAAGTTTCCTCTGTTATCTGAAAACTAACAAACATATCGGGAAAATTCTTACATATTTGGAAAGCTCTTTTAATTTGCTAGCTAAATCAATTGAAAAATATTGAAAATCGATAATATTGGCTAAGTTTCAGCCAGTTATGAAGGAAAATCTACGAAAAAGACAGGGTCCAAGATTTTTGTGTCGTTCAGAATTTTATCACATTTTTCCTAAATAGAAAACTTTAGAGCATGCACCTTTAAATGCTCCATCCAATGCGCGTCAATTTTTGATAATATCTTAAAAAATAAACGAGTAATCGGCAAATGTCTCCGAAATCCCCTTAAGGGATAAATAAGACACTCTAGAAACGTTTTCTCTCGCGTCTTATTTGTCCCCTAATCCACTTGTATAAATAGTTATTAATTAAAAGTGAAAAATTACTAAATCTTACATGATTTAATCGTACTAGTTTATCTGTTGTTACTTGATATCCTAAATAAATTGCTTTATGTGTTAGATAGAAACATTCCGATATGAAATTGTATTGATTAGCAATCAAAGCTTTATCGTCTTCATCATTATGATCACGTGGTAATAAACAAGTTTCATTGATAACATCCGGTAGATGTACAGATTTTTCTACCAATAAATCATTCTGTAATAATCGAATTTTTATAGAGAATTGAACACGAAAAAAAAAATTGTATATAAATGAAATCTTACAGGAACATTACAATAAGTTGGATCAATTTGTAGAATTTTCTCCTTTTTCATATTGGAACAGAACGGTTCACATAATCTTAATAGAACATTACTTAAATTGATCATAAAACCATCAGTTACAGTTGTATAATTGGCTGGATTTAATTCAGGCGGTGATTGTGTATTCCATAATTTACCACGATCACTGTTCGCTTTCAAACATTGCCCAATCCAATCTAACGTCTCGTTACGTATTTGTCGATTGCATGTTAATAGATGTTTAATAAATTTATGAATATTTAGCATTAATTTATCGACATTACTCCATAATAAACCTTCAGTAGCTAAAACACTAGCCTATAATTTAACAAAATTTTAATTTTTATAAAATTAATTAGCAGATAATTATAAAAATACTTGATCTACAGGATCTTGAAAGTGTTCGTATAAACCACCTGGCGTTTTCGGCAGTATCGACGTATTCAATAATGCACCTAATGGTGTATGAGCATAATCAGCGCCTGTTGTAAATTTTTTTGGTTTTACCGATAAAAATATTCTCGCTAACAATTCATCGATTGTAAATAATTGTAAGACATTGAATATTGATGGATTTATTATAACAATGTTACTCTTCTCGATTTCACTGGTTAATAATAATAAGATTTCAGTGAATTTCATCTTTAAAAACTCCTCACCACCATCTTCATCATTTAAAATACCTTTATAGACGTCTTTGAAATAGTTATCAGTATAGATTAAACCATCTTTTAGTATATCAAGAAATTGTTGATCTACATTCTGATCTGTATAGATTTCTGATTGTATCAACGCTGTTACAGTATTCTGAATAATTAATTGATTGATTTGAAATTTTTCATCGTCTGTTAATTGATGATCATTTGTTTCATTGACATTCTTGTAACAATTATATAAATAGATAATTACTTTAGTTTCATAGACATTTGAATTACGAAATGTTCGTTTTGCATCTTTTATAATTAAATTCTCATCATTACACATAAATAAACGATCGAACAATGCATGTTTTAAAATCTCTAAATCCAAATCGTTACGATTGAAACTTTTCGATATTTCGTCTAAATAAATTAATTGTTTTTTAATGCCACGTTGTTCATCTAATGTAAAACCAAATAGATCTTCGATAATGTTATTAATGTTGGTCTTTTTCACTGATGGTGATGATGATGCTGTACTTGATTTTGCTGAATTATCTTCAACTAATGATGCAAATGGATTAGAATTGGACATTCTTCAAATAATAACTAAATATTATTCACTTAGAATATCACAAATTTAATAGCATTTCTAATTAGAAATGTTTATTGTTTAATTAAATGGAAAATTCGAAAACTTCTATTTGACACTTGGTAGACGTGACATATGACAAGCAGATTTTTAAACATCATTTCAACAATTCGCCGAAAGATGACACTACAACTCTACAACAGCGTAAATATCATTGCAATAATGCCAGATTCACTGTTTTTTCCGTAGAATAATTCTCTAGTTCAATTCTCATGTTACAACAAAAACTTACTTATTGATAACGTCACAAGTCACAAATTAATAAGTTGATAGGAGCAAAACAGTAATTTCAATTGATTAATTAGTTAATTAAGTGACAAATATTAAATGTTCGAAACAGTCTTCTTGTGTGTTTATAGCGAACTGTAATTATAACATCTAGCATGCGCCTAGAAAATACATCTCTTCTTTTAATGTAGTTTATCCAAATTATGGTCATGATCGTTAATAAATTTCAGATATATTGTTTAATTAACTACTTGATTTAATTAATGCAAAATGTTTTTCGTAACATACTATATAATGAGTAAATTTTTGGGATTAATTATAGAGCCATCTCGTGGGTTTTTAAAGAACTATATTAAGAACATTTTGCGCAAGTGTCGATTAGAATTCAATTGTTCCATTTCCGTTTTTACAAGACCAACTAATTACTAGATTGAATTAAACGGCTTGTTTTTATTTAATTATTCAATTTTTAATAGTATTCAAATCTTAATAAGTTCCTAAATCGATTTTAGTTTATTGCGTTTAAAATAATGTGTTTTTGTATGTTTGTGTTTAGTTACTATTTTAACCTTTCTTGAAGAAATGTGAAACTGCTTTTAAAGGAGCCAACAATAGTAAGTACGTTCTTATTGTCAAGTTTTTAGTTATTTAATCATATGAATTCCTACATGAATATCCTAGCAAATTTGTAAAATAGTGATTTGTTTGCGCTTATGTCCAGTATCTGAGTCACAAGTAACCTGTTGTCTGTTGTTTAAAACTAGCGCCATCTTAAAGAATTCGTATAATGATTTAATATTGCCATATAAATACTCTTATCAGTATTCAAAATTTAATTTTGAAGGTATACTAACAATAAGTAATTTAATGCAATTATTTAATACTAACTAGTTAGATAAAGAAACAAATGTCAGTCAAGTCAATAACTTCTTCAAGAGAGTATTTGATTTAGATTATTATCATGTAGAATAGACACCAACCCCAATACTATATAAGATACATAGATAAAAAGCCGATATTTTATTTTTTGAAAACTAGCAAATACGAGCGGCAGAAATATTAATAAAATTGGTGATTTTAAAATATTTTGTTAATACTTTCAATAGTGACGCCTCTGGTAAGGTAAGAAACGGCTTATATAATCAAACATTAGAGGGCGTTGGATGTACAACGTCCTCTATGAGTCAACTGTTTTAATATTTGATGCGCGAAATTTGAATTGATTGTTGTAAAAGGAAACACAGATTTTGATAAAAATAAAACTGTATTAAAAGTAAATTATACAAAATTAAAAAAAAAATGAAAACAATTATTACCTATATAATATGTGTACTGTAGCTTGATCTATATTTTTACATATAAATAACATAAAATACAAAGTACGTATGTTGTTAATAAGAATTTTTTTTGTTGGAAATTGATTTTTGTTTTCTAATACTTATTATATAACGATATAAATACATTAGATATGCTATAGCAGCTTCAATGATTCTTATAAGATTCTACTTACATAAAATAATATTATTTATAATATAATATATTGGAATTACTTGACTAGTTTCTAGTCAGTTTTAATATAAATTTTAATTTATGTACAACATAATTTTAGTGTGTACATATTTGGTAACTTCATATACTGAACAATGTATACGATATTTATTTGATAGTATTTTATATTTTTCTTAAAAATTAAACGTTATTAATTCTTAAAGAAATCACAATTTGGGGGGGTATAATTTAAAAAAAAATAATAATAATAAACAAATGGCAAATATTAATGGAGGAAATTATCTAACAATTAAATAATACGGTAATTTTCTTATAAAAAACAATACTATAAATAACAATTATTTCACAACCAAACAATTTTATTAAATAAACAAAGAAAAAATAAGTAATCAAATTGATGTACCCATTTTCTATTAAATTCTAATTAAAATACAACAACACGAAATGGATGGAGTGTGATTAATTGTAAAAAACATCACAAATTTCTTGCTTATTATTATTATTTCGTTAAATACATGTAGATATGTATATCTATACAATATAATATTTCTAATTGTAAGTACATTGGACAGAAGGCCTCTAATTTTCTTATGTTTTTTTACTGATAAAACTGAATTTACGGTTGACTTTGAGATCGTTCAACGAAGAGGAAAAAATGTGAATTCAACAAGCTATCATTTAAATGTATTTGCTTAAACATATCTGAAAATTGTGTTTAGATTCTAATTATTTTATTCTAATTTCGGACAAAAAAACACTATATTATTTTGATGTTTTTGGTAGATGTCGTTTCATATGTAATGCTAGGTGATCGGATCTAGCAAATGATCGTTCACAGACGGCACATTTAAACGGTTTTGCACCTGTATGTTTCCTATAATGACGTGTCAATTCATCAGATCGTGCAAAACGCCATTCACACTCTGGCCATTGACACTGATAAGGTTTCTCCCCTGAAAAAAGACCATAATAATAAATAAGTTGAAAAAATTATTATTTTCTAATTCATTGTACCTGTGTGGATTCTTTGATGTGCCTTCAGGTGTGAACTCTTCGTATAAACTTTCGTACAACCTGTAAAAAAATTAATACTTCATGAATATTTCATCCCTATGTTTTCTATTAATAAAATCAAAACGATGAAGAAGTAGGTGGTTTTGAATGTTTCTTTTTCTCTATTTTATTCTGCATCTTTTTATAAAAACAACCTTCACATGTATTCAAATGAATATTTGCATTTGTGTATGTTGCGCCTAATTTCCATTGACAAATAAAATTCAAATACACACCACCTACGCTACTAATACATACATTCAACAATTGAACATATAATTTGCACAAACAAATGATTGCACACACACATTTCATTTGCATTGACATAAAACATCTGCAATATTTAAATGATTGAAACGAAACGTAATTGTTACATACCCAAAAAATCACAATGATGTATTCTCCGTTTCTCCAATTCGGGATTATTACGTCGATTATACTTGGTTTGATGTTGATTAATTCGAGTGATCACTGGTGGTGGTGGTGGTGGCGGCGGTGGTGG
>JAZBGW010002167.1:0-12013 GCA_037464815.1 Mylabris variabilis | reverse complement strand
TTTTGTTAGCTAAGAGAATGGTTCCTGAGCTATAAATGGAACCGTTACTCCTGTCCTTTCAAGGCTTCAGTATCCTCATACTAGGGTTGCTCTTTGTAATAGCCTTTAAAGAATGTGTAACTTATTTTTCTTCTGGTTGCTTAACATTTCAAAAAGTCGTTTTTTCTTTAATTTTGGCCCTGATTGAAGAAGAGTATTTCTAGATTATCTTGTTTTTTTCGAAAATCTCTCGTTTTATTTAAAAAATCTGAAACTTGAACTAACATTAGAGCATTTTGCAATTGTGTTTTAAGATTGAGAAATTTACGAAGCTTATCACTGTCGCGCTTATCACAAGAAGCAATATCTAGTGAAGATTTCCATGAGTACGGACTTGATTTAGAAGAATTAATTATAAATTTTGCAAATTTAAAAACAATTAAAAATAACGCATTCAAACATATCCATGGTTTGCGACGGCTTGATTTATCTGAAAATTCAATTGATAATATCGAGAATGATGCATTTGTTGAAGCTGGTTCAATTACAACAATAAGACTGTCACATGCACTGTCATCATCAATGAAACAAATACCAACAGAAGTACTCCGTCCATTAAACAATGTTGAAGAACTTGATTTGAGTAATAATAAATTGGTGAATTTATTGGAGACAAGTTTCTATTTTATGACGAATTTACAACAATTATATTTACAAGATAATGTAATTGAATCGATACATAAAGGTACATTCCAAGGCGATATTCATCGACAAATCAATGAAATCTATTTATCGTTCAATAATATAAAAATGATCCAACAACATACGTTTGTTGATTTGAAAAATTTACGAGAATTACATTTGGACGACAATAAAATTACAACATTAGAGACACGTGCCTTTATGAATTTGGATAATTTACGACAATTGAATTTACGTGGTAATAAAATTAAAACGATACCGTATGAAACTTTTCAAAATTTACCCGAATTAGAAGATTTAGATATTTCATATAATGATTTAGAAACGTTTGATTTCTCCATGTTGGATCAAGTTGGAACATTATCAATTTTAAATGTTAATGTAAGCCATAATAAATTGGATAATCTGATAATAGATCCGAATGCCAATGAAGATCCAGAATTAGGTAAGTTGTTGATTTTCACGAATATCAATAATATAAAAAAGCAGTGGCGGACTGAGCCGTCGGCCAAATGGGCAAAGTGCTCTTTGACTACTTTATTTCCTCCTGTTGTGTCTTTATTAAACAACTTATTTATGTTATGATGACGAACAATGCATATGAGTGTCCTTAAAGTCAGGGCCATCGCTAGCGCTCAGGGAACTCAGGCATTAGTTGACGGTGGCACTTCACAGGGTTGCCAAAATAAGGCTTCCATGTCATTCAATATATGTCAATCATCAATTCTTAATAAATTTTGCTAACAATTAAGCTGTGAGGGAGGCAACTCAGAAACTTTTAATCTATTATAGAGCTAAATTATTGACTTTTAATTTGGGATTTGAGAAGTAATTGTTATAAGGCACTGAATTTTTGCAATGAATTGTAAAAAAATCTGTTTGGATACTTTTAATCGATTTTTGATTTGGACTCTTGACTTTCAGTTAAGATTTTTAGGCATTGTCCTCCTAAATTGTAATTTAAAACAAATTTTGTTATCGAATTGTCAAGAGTAGGGGACTTATTTTAGTTCAGTGGATTATTTAACTGAGCTTTTCAATTTTAATTGAATTTTGTTCTTGAGTCTAAAAATGCAAATTTTTGACACTTTTAACTTGTTTTTGCACTAAAATCGCAAGGTTTTGGTGAATTTACGGTAGAATTATAAAAAGGAGTTACTTTAAGTTAATTTTAAAGCTAATTTCTAGTCTTCTAATCTAGATTTTAGGACATTTGTGTTTAAATCATCCATTTTTAGTAATGAGAATAAAATTTAGAAAATGTTTGAGATTTTGAGATATTTTGATTATAAACTACCAGATTTTCGACGAATTTTTCTATAGAATCGTTTAGAAAAAGAGATTGAGGCACCTTCATAAACTCTTAAACCTGAATTCTCTCCATTTTAATCTAGATTTTAGGACGCACTTGACCTAGGTTATCAATTTTTGAGTAGTTAAAAGACTGTCTCTATTGTAGACTCTTGAAACCAACAAATTAAACCAAAATTTTTCTAAGCATCTTTCATATGAGAGGAGGTTCTTCTACATATGTTACTACGCACAAGCCCCTGCAAGATATAGCGCCGGCCCTGGATATGAGAGATCCATATCATTGTCCGTTAAGTAATGATCAAAGGTTTGCCATCATGTTAATTGAAGAATAATCAATTCCATTGGAAAAACTTATGATGCAATGATCGTAGCTGATACTAAATATGGTTGAAATTAAGAATGATTATTATTGTTTTATCGAAGTCCGATTTTCATAGTACCTAATTGCCCGGTCCGAAAAAGTTTACCAGTCCGCCACTGCAAAAAGGGGATATCGTTCAATACAGGATGAACCGGAATTCGCGAAACAGCTCAGCGACACGTTGTCAACCAATGTCTAAAAGTAACAAGAAAAATGCTAAAAAAATTCCATCTTTTTTAGTTTTCAAGATATAAAACCTCAAAGTTTGAACTTTTAGGTTCTTTTATTTCAATTATTAAAAAGAGTTTGGCTATTAGATCCCTGTAGGTCAGTTGAATAATCATTTTGAATAGTAATTGGCCCGAAGTGCCATTTTCAGGAAATGATTTTGGACTTATTTCACCTGAAAAAAATGTGTGGCAACATAGCAAATAATTTTATTTTATTCCCATGGATACAAAATAATTAGACACAGTAGCACCATTAAAGTTAACTGAATTTTGCCAAATTCACCTTTAAAAAAATGTCCAATATCCAGGCCCGGACTGGACAAGGCGGCTAGGCGGAGATTCCCGCCGGGGACAACTGTCTTTGGGGAGGCCACGCAATTTTAAAAAAATGCATATGTGTTTAACGACGATTGACCATTAGAAGAATAAGAAGTTCTAATTAATTAATTAATTAATCTAATTAATGGAAATTCATAATATTTTGATTGGAGCCGTTTTTCGCCTGAACTATCTATATGGGGTAGTACACCCTAATTTCTTATTTTAAATGGAACGGTATTTTTTATTACATGTTTGAATTTTATGGTTAAATCAATGGGGACATTGATTGTATGACTTGTGTGCTAACAATTTTCAGTTATTTTGATTTTCAGTGAAATTTTAAATTTAATACAATTAATGTTAATACAGTTCAGTACAGTTTTTTTTTCTCTATCTTACCATATAAAGAAATATATGGTGTTCTATTTGAAATAAGCAAGATATTATAGAATAAAAATTGCCTGAAAGAAAAATTGATTTCAGCTAAACGCTGAAAGCCAATTGAATGCATTGAGCTTTGATAGAAATTGCATCATTTGTGCTATTTGATTTCATAATTTCAACTTTCGAGCGGTAATAGTTTCAAGAATATGAATTTTTTAATCGGACGCTGTAAAGCTTAAACTTTTACCAACAATAAAAGTCAAAATATCTGAAAAACCTCCTGCACTAGACCAAATCCTCTTTAGTTTCGTTAAAGTATTCAAAAATTCAATAAAAATCTTCCGTTCTATTTAAAATAAGAAAGTAAGGTGCACTAGGTTGCTAGAATAAAAAAAAACACTTTCTAAAGATAGAAACACCTCCAGTCCAAATTTTATCAAATTCTTGTCCTTCTAATGGCCCATTGTACGCGGTATTTTAATGTATAGTAAAAATAGAAAGACAATTAGATATACGGGGTCTTATTTTAAATGTGGTCAATTCTTATGAAACCGCTATTAGTTGGCGAACAGTTTGAAAAATATCTCAAGCATTTGTAAGGGCGGTTGGAGACAATTTTAGCAAAATTCGTAGCTCATTTGGAAGTTGATCAAAAAACGCTCGTTTCTGACAATGTCGCAATTTTCAAAAACGATTCAAAGATGTAAAATGATTTATTGTTAGAATGACTCAAGGATCCTCTCAAGAATGTCTTTTTTGATTTTTCTCCATTTTATTCTGGAACAAGTAGAAATGTTTGGTGAAAAACAAAAAAAATCACTGTTAGGAGGGTCTACGAGTCATTCTTAATCGTTTTGCGTGCTTTGCTCGTTTTTGAAAATGGCGACATTGTCTGAAACGATCGTTTTTTGACTAACTTCGAAATGAGCCATGAGGCTCTAATTTTGCTAAAATTTTCTCCGGGGCCCCATGCAAATACTCAAAATATTGTACGAATAGCTAGTAGTAATGACTACATTTAAAAAAAAGACCCTATATATGTAATTATAAATCTCCTCCGGGAACAAACTGGTCCAGTCCGGGCCTGCCAATATCTATCAAATTACAGAAGATGGATTTTTTATAACATTTTTTTCAGGTTAACTGATATCTATTCAATAACTTGTGACTTAGCTGTGCTGCGAATTTTTGTTCACCCTGTAGAATCGTTTTCTTTTTTATTGTCTAGGCATCCTTCGTATACATTCAAATATAAAAATTTTGGATATATCGCATAATAATATTTCTGCAATATCCAAAAAATTCTTCCGTCCAGTTGAACTATCATTAACACACCTATATTTGGGATATAATCGCATTTTAAATGCTACCAAAGATGTTTTCGGGAATATGCTCCATTTACAAGTGCTGGATATATCGCATAATCGTATCTATGGGCTAGATTTTGATGTTTTTCGAAATACCAGAAAGTTACAAGTATTTTCTGAATAATTGCTGAATTTTCGGTTTTTATACTAATAACGAGTTTCAGGTGCTTTCAGTGTCGCATAATTTGATTGCTGAAATGCCCAATGATCTGTTCCGATATGTGAATTATCTACGAATTGTTGATTTCTCACACAATCGTCTGCGTACGTTACCTGATAATCTATTCAGAGACGATGGTTTGGAATATTTAGATATTTCCCATAATCTATTGAGTAAATTACCATTAACAAGCTTCTCGATCGCCTCAGCTTCATCGTTATGTGAGTTAGATCTATCATGGAACAGTATCTCATCGTTATCACATGGTGGATTATTTGATCGATTTAAAGTAAAATTATTTTATAATCTTCCATTTGTTTATTATCATTTTTTTTTTGAATATTTACAGAAATTAACTATGTTGGATTTGTCGTATAATCATTTAGCACAAATCGATGCTGGTACATTTAAAGGACTGTCAAGGCTTTCCAGTTTAAATCTGGGCCACAATAATGAATTAATGTTTGAACATAATGGTTCAAGTTTCCAAGGTTTAGAATATTCCCTACTTGAACTCAATTTGGATAATATTTCATTGACAACAGTAGATTGAATTAAAAATTACGTAAATTTCCATATTGATTTAATTAATTTTATTTTTGTCTATTTTTTTAGATGCCATTATTGCTGACAAACAATTTATTATATTTATCATTGGCACATAATTCAATACCAACAATACCGCCAGAAATTTCATCGAATATTTCAACATTACAAAGTCTGAATTTAAATGATAATGATTTAACATCAATACCTATTGTGACACATTCATTGATTGATTTAAAATATTTATCATTATCAAATAATCCAATAATTAGTTTGACAAATACGAGTCTATTGGGTGTGGCTGGACATTTAGAGAAATTGGATTTTCGTAACTCAAATCTGACAATATTCGAGGTAGAATGGTGAAAAAATGACTAGTAAAAGTAAAGTTAATATGGAATTTTGTTAACTTTGGCGGAAATTTGAAGGAAAACAAGCAATACAGTTCCGTGTCTTACAAAACAAGCCTCTAAAACTGTAAAGAATCGAAACCAATTAGGGTAGGGTGAGCATTTTTTTAGCCGTCCCTCTTCAACAAAGAACACTATTTTTTTCCGCTTATGGACCACTTAACTGTTCCTAGTTTTTATGGTAACTCCTGTGATTTGATGAGTGATTCGAATAATATTCAAGGGTCCTTGAAGATAACTTTACCAAAATTAGAGCCTCGTAGCTCATTGGGAAGGAGGTCAAAAACGCTCATTTCTGACGAGGTCACGATTTGCAAACACTGGTCACGTACTTAAAATGACTTCGAGTGACTCGAGGATCCTCCTAAATTTGATTCTTTTTTTTCGTTTTTCTTCAATTTATTCTGGAGCAGCTGAAAATATTTCGCATTTCCTTGTAATGTTATAGAGAAAAACGAAAAAAATCAATGTTGAGAAGATCTTCGGGTTTAGAGTCATTTTTAGTAGTTCTACGTGTTTAGCTCGCTCTTTTAAATCACAAATAAATTGCTAATTCCGGGACGCCTATCGATGCGCGACGCAAGGCTTGAATCCGGGACTGTGCCGCAAAATCCGGGCCGAATGGTCACCCTAAATTAGAGCAGAGTGCTACAAAATTCCATATTGACTGACTATTTCGTTAGTAATCCCATCGAATATCTTCTATTTGAATTCTAGACAGGGGCATTTTGTAAAATGCATTCATTGCGTACACTAAAAACCAACTTACCTGCGTTGAAAAGCTATAATTTAGCGAAGATACTAGAACACAATGATGCTCTGAAAAATTTAGAAATCCATGTAAGTTCGCTGTAAATTCAGCAATTTAAAAAAAAATAACACTTGCGTCTTGTAGGTGGAAGAAGAGGAATCCGAGCGGATTGACGAACACATCCAAGGAGTTTATCCAAGAAAACTACAAAATATCTCACTGATTGGTAAAGGTTTCAAAAAATTAAATCCACAAATATTTGAGGGCATCCGCAGTCCTTCATTACAACTAAACATTTACCATACGAGTATTACAAAAGTTCCATCAGATTTATTCAAAAATCTCAATAATGTCCAAAATATAAGTGTGGATGTACGAAATAATCCATTATTGAAAACATTACAAAATCCATCGACTGGCAATAAGCCGAATTTACCAAGGGCGACATTTTTGATCGATTTGAAATTATCGGGTAGCAAATGGACCTGTGATTGTGAATTGGGGTTAAATTTCCATCTTTATTTTAAATAAAAACATCACAAAAATATCAAATTGTTGTTATTTTCAGATGGGTGGAATTTTGGCAAAGGAAACAACGACAATATTTGTGTCGTAGCAATGGCAAAGATCCATCAATGGTTGATATTTGTAGTGATGTTTATAGTGATTTAAGAACAACAAAATGTCCGAATAGAAACAATCAAAGTTTAATTGAAGTTTTGAAAACGGATCTTGAATGCGGCTGGAGTTCTGGCAATATTCCCAAAATTTCAATTCTTTATACCGTTATAATTGCTTACGCTATTCATGGAGCTTTGTTGAGGGAGCTTCATTAAAGAAGATTACAACGAATTTAGGGTCAAATCAATTTTATTTAAACAATTACAATTATCCAGTCCCTGAGCAATCTCTACTATTTAGAAATTAATTACAAGAAAAAAACGAACGAAAAAATTCAAGTTTATTATTTTAATTGTAATGTAATTCAAAGTAAGTACGTAACGTAAATTACAAAATAAACAATTTTTAAATAAATTATTGAATTTGCTCGGGAATTTCATTTTATTCTTGACGACTACACCTATATCTTTGGCGATAAATACGATTTTTCAAGAGACTAGTTCGAATAGTTTGAAAATCTACATCTCCATCTATATCCGCAATATTTGCTGATGTACAGTGGGGAGCAGATAAAAGAGACCATTTTTGTGCGGCTCTGTAAAACCGGCTTTAAGGGCGGTTGTGATAGATTAATCACCATCAACATCTGCACTATTTGCTGATGTACAGTGGCGAGTAGATAAAAGAGACCATTTTTGTGCGGTTCTGTAAAACCGGCTTTAAGGGCGGTTGTGATAGAGTAATCACCATCATCATCTGCCCTATTTGCTGATGTACAGTGGGGAGTAGATAAAAGAGACCACTTTTGTGCGGTTATGTAAAACCGGCTTTTTAGAAACGGGTTATTCAGCTACGGCGAACAGTTCTTATGGTAACTTCCATTATTTGGCGATTCATAAAATATTTCAAAGATTTATAGAAGGGTCCCTGAAGATCCTTTTAACTACATTAGAACCTCATAGCTCATTTGGAACAGGCGTGAATGTGTCACATTTTTTATAGAATGTAATGAAGAAAAGCAAAAACATCACTTTAACTCGATTATAAAAACCGTCAGATTGTCCAAAACGAACTTTTTTGATCAACTTCCAAATGAGCTACGGGGTTCTAATATTGCTAAAATGATCTTCAGGGATATAAATCATTGAAATACTTTATAAATCGCCAAATAAAGGGAGTTGCCATAAAAACTTTTCGCCATAGCTCAAAAACCCGGTATATCTGCACTATTTGTTGATATACAGTGGGGAGCAGATAAAAACGACTATTTTTGGTGCAGTTGTGTAAAACCGGCTTTTGAGGACGGTCGTAATAATACTGAGTTATTCAGCTACAGCGAAAAGTTCTTACAGCGACTCCTGTTATTCGGCGATTCGAAAAATGTGTCAAGGATTGATCGGAGGATCACTGGAGATCATTTTAACAAAATTAAAACTTCGTAGCTCATATGAAAGTTGGTCAAAAAATGCTCGTTTTGACAATATTACGATTTTTAAAAACGAACTAAACACGCAAAGCGATTTAGAATGACTCGAGGATCCTGTTAACATTAATTTTTATTTCCCCTGTTTTATTCTGGAACAGGTGGGGATGTTCCGCTTTTTTTCTAGGATGTGATAGAGAAAAATTAAAAAAAAATCACTGTTGATAGGGTCTACGAGTCATTCTTAGTCTTTTTATGTGTTAAGCTTTTTTTTGAAAATCACGACATTGTCCAAAACGAGCGTTTCTTTGATCAACTTCCAAATGAGCTACGAGGTTCTGATATTGCTAAAATGATCTTCAGGAATATTCCTATAAATCATTGAAATACTTTATGAATCGCCAAATAATGGGAGTTGCCATCAGAACTTTTCGCCGTCGCTCAATAACTCTGTATATCTACACTATTTGCTGATGTACAGTGGGAAGCAGATAAAAGAGACCACTTTTTTACGATTGTGTAAAACCGGCTTTTAAGGCGGTCGTGACGATTTAATCCCCATCTATATCTGCATTATTTGCTGATACACAGTGGGGAGCAGATAAAAGAGATCACTTTTTGTGTGGTTGTGTAAAACCGGCTTTTGAGGATGATTGTAGCAATACCGGGTTATTCAGCTACGGCGAAAGGTTCTTATGGCAACTTCTATTCTTTGGCGATTCGACAAATGTTTCAAGGGTTGATAGGGGTTTCCCCAAAGATCATTTTAGTCAAATTAAAACCTTGTAGCTCATATGAAAGTTGGTCAAAAATGCTTGTTTTGGACAATGTCACGATTTTCAAAAACGAACTAAACACACAAAACAGTTTAGAATGACCCGAAGATCCTTCCAACATTGATTTTTTCCTCATTTTTCTGGAACAAATGGGAATCTTTCGCATTTTTTCTAGAATGTAATAGAGAAGAACGAAAAATATCACTGTTGAGGGGGACTACAAGGCATTCTTGTTCTTTTTATGTGTTTAACTCGTTTATGAAAATCGCGACCTTGTCCAAAGCGAGCATTTTTTAATCAACTTCCAAATGAGCTACGAGGTTCTAATATTGCTAAAATAATCTTCAGGAATATTCTTATAAATCACTGAAATACTTTATGAATCGCCAAATAATGGGAATTGCCATAAGAACTTTTCGCCGTCGCTCAATAACCCGGTATATCTGCACTATTTGCTGATATACAGTGGGGAGCAGATAAAAGACACCAGATTTTATGTGGTTTTATAAGAATACTGGGTTATTCAGCTACGGCGAAAAGTTCTTAGGGCAAGTCTTATTCTTTGGCGATTCGAAAAATGTTACAAGGATTGATAGGGGGTTGCTGGAGATCATTTTAGCAAAATTAAAACCTCGTAGCTCATATGAGAGTTGGTCAAAAAATGCTCGATTTGGACCTTGTCACGATTTTTAAAAACGAACTAAGCACGCAAAACGACTTATTGTTAGAATGACTCGAAGATCCTTCCAACATTGTTTTTTTTCCCATTTTTTTCTGGAACAGGTGAGAATGTTTCGCATTTTTTCTAGAATTTAATAGAGAAAAACGAAAAAAAACACTGTTGAGAGTGCCTACGAGTCATTCTTAGTTTTTTTATGTTCCTACTTGTCTCGTTTTTGAAAATTGTTATCTTGTCCAAAACTTTTTTTGATCAACTTCCAAATGAGCTACGGGGTTCTAATGTAGTTTAAATGATCTCCAGGGATCCTTCTATAAATCCTTGAAATATTTTATGAATCGCCAAATAATGGGAGTTGCCATAAGAAGTTTTCGCCATAGCTCAATAACCCAGTATATCTGCAATATTTGCTGATGTACAGTAGGGAGCAGATAAAAGAGATCACTTTTTTGTGATTGCGTAAAACCGGCTTTTGAGGCGGTCGTGACGATGTAATCTCCATCTATATCTGCACTATTTGCTGCTATACAGTAGGGAGCAGACAAAAGAGACCACTTTTTGTGCGGTTGTGTAAAATCGGCTTTTGAGAGCGGTCATAACAATGTATCCGAACTTTCACAGGCTAGGATTCTGAAGAAAATTATTCGATCAAGTGAAGGGGTTGAAGTTACTGATGCTATTTTGGGTATTTACCTAAATATAAAAATACTTTCTAAAAATTTGCAATGGTGGAAACTCGTTCTAACTCTTCCTACTTTCTTACCCCTCACGAGAGAAACAGCCTGACTCACACGAACGAAAATATTTGTTCAATAGTCGGTCTCTTTTATGTGCTCCCTAGTGTAGGTACTTATTTTGAAGTGTTTTAATAAATACAATAATATCGAGGTTATCTATTTCGATAAATTTCAGTGATGATAATCGATTAGGGTTCGAATTTATTTCGAGTATCGTTAAAGAAGACTTGTCGAGATAGAGATGGGGATGCATAAATGAATACCAAATAGTTACAACAGTCGTCCCACACAATTGGGATCATTGTGAACGTGCCTGACTTTTTGACATTATCATATCTGAACCAGTCTCTTGTTTAATTTAAAATAATGTAGCTTCTACTACTTTTTTTTTCTTCCTTTGTTTGTTTTTACCAGAACTTACATATTGGATTCATCATTATCATCATTATTCCTACCGATATTATCACTGTTTTGAATTAAACTAGTACTTGTTGTCTTATTGTTACTATTATTATTAGTTGTAGTTGTTGTTGTTGGCGAATTACTACCTGTATTTAAATTGGCATTAATTATTTCAGGTGGTATTAAGCCTTCTTTCATGCGCTTCTTCTGTTTCATACGTCGATTCTGGAACCAGATTTTCACTTGTGTCTCGTTTAATTGTAATGCTGATGCTATTTCAATACGTCTAGCACGCGTTAAATATTTATTAAAATGGAATTCTTTCTCTAATTCGGTTAATTGTTTATTTGTAAAATTTGTACGTCCTGTATTTAAACAACTTAAATTTAATAGATTTGTTGTATTCGTACCGAGACATGAGTTTCTTGTCGCTGGATTCTGTTGTTGATCCAATGTTGGTGTTGTTATTGTTGTTGTTGATGATGATGATGATTGTTGTACTGTTGTTGCTGCTGTTGGTGTTGTTGAATAATCATTTAGATTCGTTACAGTTGACAGTTTCGGTGCTGAAATTATAGAAATAGATTTATATTAAATAAATAATATTGATGAAATGTAATTTAGTTGTCCACCCTTTTTCTTGTTGTTTCATTTGATTGAATTTAGTGGACGATAACAGCTGGTCAAGCTTTCAATATTGCAACTTTTATTCCCGATATTGGACATTTCGATAATTATCTTTATGTTAGATAGTTAATTCTTTTTCTTTTCTTTTCCTATATTGTTGTTGTTGTTGTTGATGTAATATGTTGTTACAGTAGATTTTTGGTGGACTCACCCAAAAGCTAAC
>JAZBGW010002166.1:1317-12456 GCA_037464815.1 Mylabris variabilis | reverse complement strand
AAAATTTTGGCGCTATAAGCGATCGCTTGCTCTGCTTGTATCTAAAGCCGGCTCTGGCCCGTTTATTTGCGATTGTAACACTACAATCATCCAACTTAATTGATGAACTGAGTGACGTCACAAACAATAAACAGGTGGTCTACTGTAGCTAATTCTTGTCCCCCACTTACAAGATTTTCATTAGCGCAGTAAGCAGGTGGGTTCAAGTTAGTGAAATACAAACATATAAATTACGATTATCGTAAAAATCAAGAGTCACGTATGCCTATGTCGTGGACTGACGGACATAGACTGACATAGGGCGACAATCTAAAATAAATTCCCGATCCCGCTATTATTTTATAATCACAAATCTTATTTTAGAGCATGCTGGCTGTACGAACTGTCCTGCTGGCAGGCCCTTGGACGTTTTCACATTAAAAAGGACACCCTGTATTGTTGAAAATATTATACAATTTCATGAATGACAAATCGTCCATATCTCTGGCTTACTGTTGATTCCTACCCCTAGGAATTAGTTTCTTTCAACACAATGGGAGACAAAGTCATAATTGGATCTACAAATTCCACATAAGGCTTGACATTGAACTCATGAACCTCACTAGTTTTTTTTTATAATACTTAATTCGTCACTTTGTTTGTGTCCAACAGCTTACAGTTAAGTCGATTAAGTCCAAATAGACAGAGCTGCAAATTTTGCTAATTACTATTTAGGAATGTGAATTTAAACTTAAAAACTGAAAAAATTCTTTATAAGAAAACCTTTAATTAAGTTAAATTTCTCGTATACCAGAAATATTGAATGGATCAAATTCCTGTTTAATCAAACTTTATTATTATTATTACTATAATTATATTAATATTATAAGCTTTTATTTTACGTGAATGTTGATAGATTTATTCAATTTAAGAGACTGGATTCTTGGGGATAACCCAAATTATGTATTTGCAAATTTATTTATAAGGGTTGATCTGTTTACAAAATTGACCAAACAAACACTGTTTTGCTTAAAATTAAATTGTTTACTAGATATTATACAACAGAGGGTTTTATCCAGACCTATCAAATTTAATCCGTTTTAATATAATATAGAAAATAATTTAATTAGTGAAAAATATTGGTTTTCTGTGTTAATACAAACATATATTGCTGCTAAACTAAAGTTTTATTGTTTTTTGGGTAATTATTCGTATTATTATGTAGATTATTGTTATTATCTTTATAAATAGGGATAGATTTCCGTATAAGATTTGTTTTGGCGATGGCCAGACAAGACAGGTAGAGAAGAGAGCAGTCGATGAGAGCTTTATGGTATTATAGAGGGTAGCTATTTACAAGCCCTCCCGAATAGGATGGTTGTGAATGAATGAATGAATGGGCGAATGAATGGGGGTTGAAATTTAAAAGAGATTTATTATACTTGTTGTGCCAGCGAGTGTGTGTTTATGTTTAAAAATTTCTATCTTTTTATTGTTGCATGGTTAATTGAAAGTTTGTCAAGATAATTCACCGATTATGTTCAATTCAGTGTTATTATATTATAAATGTATCGAGTTAGGCAATGATCAATAAATCCAATATGTTTGAATTGGGCGCGCTCCGGCCATCCGCTTTTTTATGATAGGCCACCTACAACCGAACTTGACCGGATTAATACGAACATTTAATATGTATATATTGCATGTTCTGTCAGCTGCTTGCTTCCACGGCGGTGCGACGTTTCGCTTGCTTATTTAGTAACAACTTTAGTTTATTAAATAATTTTTGGAATTTTTTATGTTATTTATATGTCCTGCTATTTTATTACTGTGCATTCTGTGCGTGTGTGTATGTGTGAACAATATACCGATGAATTTTTTTTGTTCGAATAAACAACAATAAACGAAAGAAAGAAATCAGGGAAATAGGAACACGTAAATCGAAAATTTTTGTCGCGTTTACCGTCCCCGGACCTCAGTGAAGCCGCACCGGAATCCCACCACAACACCAACAACAATAAATAAACGAAAACAATCACATTTTGTTAAGCTTCGATATTTTCAGAAACAATAAATATAAAAGGTAAGAATAAGGAATATTTCGATGATATTGTATTACGAAAACACGACTGGAATTCCGGGTATGATTGGTTCTACACTTGGTGAGACTGACTAGGTTAGAGAAAGGGCACGAGGTTAAACACCCCTGTATAGTAGACGACACGTCACGCCCATTTTTTCCTATAATAATCCCATTGAAGGCTGTGCGTCATAGGTATTCTTATCGGGTGGATATTATTAGATGGATATTTTAATAAAAAAAATTTGGAGATGATAATGAACTAGCAAGTTTTTGGTGTGCTCATGGTGGAGACGTCATAACAGTTTATCAGCGTCGGCGCAGCTACTCCCAACATGCCGCCACCGCCGCCAACACATACACGTCTAACCGGAATCCGCTTTGCGCTCCGTCAATTTTTTTACTATTTCCATCTTTTTATCTCTATCTAATATTTGAAATATTTCCACCCTAATAACATCCATATAAATATAATTATTCTTGTAATTTTTCTTTTATTTCCACTTAATTTTTTGGTAATCATTTCTATAGTGAAATAATTACGAAATCGCATCAAGGCGGCAGCAGTTGTGTGTTTGAGCGCTTGTTGCTATGGCAACCGGAATGCAGCCATAATGCAATTACTGTCAACATATCAGGAATTCAATAGAATTTCATTTATAGAATTTCAAATTTAATCGGTTTTATATCAATTTTATAATTCCTAAATCAATTAAATACAATTAATTATGTATGTGTTCATTAATTAGATTTGATTATAAATGAGAATATAGGGTAATAAGGGTTTTAATATAATTGGCGCTAATTTTCATAAATATTATTTCATCTAAAAATGTTTCGGATTTGATTTTTTTTTTGGTTGAGGCTTAAATTTTGTAGATTTTACACAAAGTAAACAGACATTTATCAAAAATAGATAGTTTGAAAAATAACATGGAAGAAAATAGATCTAGATTGAAATGAAAATAAACCGACAATTTATAAATAATTATAAAAAAACAAGAGCGTTTAATAAATCTGTTTTGTGCTATAAATATTTACTTTTAATGGTGAAAAATAAAGCTCTTATAATAATGATTATTCAATAATAGACAGTAGTGAATCAAAGGATTATTAATTTTTATTATTTCCTGCCAATACGTTAAAAACTTATCTACTGTATAAGCATTTTGTAGGCTACCCCCCCTTTAAAACTTATGTTCAACTTGCACAAAATGTACAGGGTGGACTATTTTCGATGGTCTTTGAGGATATCTCCTATAAGCAATGGTGGTACAAGCTAACTGATAACTGTGATAACACATTCTGGTGCTACTTTTTCATGACTAATGAGTTGTTCAACTTTTTCCATTTTCCCACTATTTCGAAGACGCTCTATATCTCGTAATCCTTCAAAAAAATGAAACTTTTTCCGATTGTTTCTAAGACAGTTTTTAATGCAGATTTTATCCATTTTATTCAGTTTTAATTAAGTTTTAGCGTTCTTGAGATATAATACAAACTTATGTTTTTTTAAATGGAACCATATGTAAATTTTTAGTTTATTAAATAGCAATTTTTTTTTCTGATTACAAATATATATGGTTTCTTATAGTTATTTTGAAAAATATAAAAGATATTTTAAAAATTAATAATTTACAGGTAAAAATTCCAAAATCATTCGAACGATGAACATAGAGTGCTAAGAAACAATTGCTATTTGCCAATGGGTGTTATTTTATATACCTAAATAACAAATGATCAGAGTTATTTTCGATCAAAGTAATCAATGAATTGAGAACGTCGATTGTTTCTTAGCACTCTATGTTCATCGTTCGAGTAATGATTTTACTATTTTTACCTGTAAATTATTAATGTTTAAAATACCTTTTATATTTTTGAAAATAAGTATAACAAACCATATATATTTGCAATCAGAAAAAAATTGCTATTTAACAGACTAAAAATTTATATATGGTTCCATTTAAAAAAACATAAATTTGTGTCATATCTCGAGAACGCTAAAACTTATTTAAAACTGTATAAAATAGATAAAATCTGCATTAAAAACTGTGATAGAAACAATCAGAAAAAGTGTCATTTTTTTGAAAGATTACGAGATATAGTGAAAAAATGAAAAAAGTTGAATAACTCGAAAACAAAAGAACATAGCCAAAATCTAATTACACGATCTGATTAGCCATGAAAAAGTAACAGGGGAATGTGTTATCAGTTAGCTTGTACCATCATTGCTTATAAGAGATATCCTCAAAGAGCATCGGAATGGTCCACCCTGTACACAGGGGGACACATAAAAGCAACCGACTCTTGAATATCACGTTTTTCGGTTTGTGTGAGTCATGCTGCTTCTCCCGTGAGGGCTTCACACATTGGTCCTAACGTTGGTGCAAACGTTGGCTTACGCTGGACGAGTAATTTTGTTAAAAGACTGCAGTTAGGATAAGTTCCAAAGTGTGGATGGCTAGACAAACGTTGGCGCTAACTTATTCGATGTTTTTTTTTTTTTTAAAAAAAACGACAAAATATGGGCAATTTCCAACGTTGGTGCCAACCCCATTTCTTTCTACCACACATTGGACAAACACCGTTGGTGCCAACTTTGGAACCAATGTGTGTAGCCGGGGTAAGAAGCTGAGTAGATAATAGGTGTTAGAACCATTTTCACCATACCAAATTTGAGAAACTGTTTTCCTGTTCAGGTAAATACCCAAAATGGCACCAGTACCCCATCTCCTGTAAAAGTTCTATTACATTGTTATGACTGCCCTCAAAAGCCAGTTTTACATAACCGCACAGAAAGTGGTATTTTATCTGCTCCCTACTGTACAGTGCTATTTCGCCACACAGTTAGCCATACCTTTATTATGTAATGTCGTAGTTTGGTTCGTACTGTACCACATTTGACGGATTTTTCACTGGAAACACAAATAGTACCCGAACTAAGCTACAGTCTGACGTAGTCAAAAGCTTGAGCCCCTACAAGACGAAATAGTGTAAAGAGAAAATGGATTTCAACCTTCCTTACAGAGGGTGTTATTAAAAAAATCCAATTCCTTTTGACGATTTAACACAATAATTCTCATTTGATTGACTACAATTTAAAGATGTATTATAAATCTTTATTTGTAAATCATTTTTATGCAATGGGTATCTTCTATGTAGTAGATAGATAGTATAGTATCTGACTAAGGATATTATTGTGAAAGGAAACCAAATTTTGAAAGATTAACTGAAAAAAAATTGCTAGGGAAGAAGAGAAAAACAGAATTTGTATATATGGAAAACTCGGTATTTCTCTGCGGAAGTTAGACAAGAAATACGGTATTAACAAAAAATATGTCGGCAACATCTGGAAGGAACAAAATGTCTCTGTCTGTTGATACCGGAAAGTCTGTCTCAAAATACACTGCAAAACAAAAGCTAAAACAAAAAACGAAATTGTGATAAATCAATGAAAACAACTTTTTATCATTAAATTGGATTAGAAATAATTATTGACGATGAGTTTATTTTCCTCATTAAGTATAAAATGTGATAGGAAACAATACTCAATAATGTTACAAAACAAGCCAAGGGAAAGACAAAAAATGTTCGCAGAAATTGTTAATTAGAATGACCTTTTCGTCCAGAGACGATTCTAATTCCTGTACAAGCCTTACCACCTGGGAGTACTTCTATTGGCAAATTAGTAGACGAGTCACTCTAAAAATATTTTAAGGATTTGTAGGGGGCTCCTGAAGACTATTTTAGCAAAATTAGAACGTCGTAGCTCATTTGGAAGTCGGTCAAAAGCGCTGGTTTCTGACGATGTTGTGATTTCAAAAAAGTAACCACACTTAAATTTGATTTTTTTCCCCCCATTTTTCTTCATTGTACTCTGGAATAGTTGAAAATGTTTCGTATTTTTTTTTTAGAATGTAGTAGTTTCGAGTGTCTTCGCGTAATTTTCAATCGTTTCACGTGCGTAGTGGGTTTTTGAAAATTGTCTGATTGCTCAAAACGGTCGTTTTTCGACTAACTTCCAAATGAAATATGAGGTCCTAAGTTCGTTAAAATATTCTCTATAGACTACAGTACAAAACCTTGAAATATTTTTCGAGTGGCTGGCCAATTTATAAAAATTGCCGTGAGAATTAGGTACTTTCGATTAAAAAGCCTTGTCTGTACCTACTATAATCAAATAGAGAGACATTACTATAATTTTTTTGGAAGATGAGCAAAACCGTATGATTCATAAAACCTGCTAAATACTTCACTCAGGATTATATCCAAATCTTCATTTATTTCGTATTTATAGATACAGCTTTATAAAGTAGATTCTGGTAGTTTGTAGGTTGTTGCTGCTTTTTAGTGGACCATAATTTCAATTAATGCACTTTTTATCGTTTTTCTTAATTAAAATTGTAAGCATACCGGTTTTAACCCGTTTAATTTTGGCTCGAGAATTTGAACAAACTTTTTTTCGACTGTCTCTAACACAAACAAAATTTACCATATTCAATGTACGCAAAACATACTTTCGAATAATTAGTATACCATTTAATTGCGGATTATTTAAAACTCATTTGCTTAAAGTTGATAAAAATTGACATCAAAATGTTTGAAATCAAAGAATTATATAGAAATTGGAATACCGAGGCAAAATATTATAAAGATTATTTGTTGGTTTATTTGATATTTAGTAAGCTGATTTTAAAAATTCTTTCAACATCCTTCTTGATGTAGGTCTATCTACAGTTACGTACCATCATGATCCTTTATAAATCTTAAATCCAAAATTAATAATTAATTAGTCAAATAATAACTAGTATCTAATAGATAGTTTATGAATTCGTCGTAAATAATTTAAGAACTGCATTAAAAAATTAAGGAGTCACAAGATTATAAAATAGAATTAGATGGAAGATTAGGATATTAGTCAAAAGTTACTATAAAAACATTGGTAATTAGTAATTACCAATTACATATTCGTCTCATACTGTAATACCATAAATCTGGGCTACTTACTGTAACACACTAAAATTAAACTTATTGAGAATTGAGATTTGAGATGACACATTCCAGAACTGCTAAACTAGTTTAACTTTAGCATTCCACGCAAGCGTAGCTTATGTACAACATTCTACGCAAGCGCACAAAATAACCATTTGTTAAACCAGTTTAACTAACATTTGACAAGTGGATTATGGTGAAAAAAATCAGAATGTAGCAAACCCTCGTTCGTCTTTGCAGTGTGTCAATATATTTGTTAGTTTATACTTGTTACCAAATTCTAACTAATCTAGTTTTACACTTTTTGGAAAAACTCAAACATTCACACAAATAGTGGTTTAATTCAGTTTGATTTGGGTCTCTTCGGAGTCTATAATTGACAAATTAATAGTTAATGACCTTATAATTGGTGATCAACGATCAGATTTTGAGCTTTCCATCTACATACATTTGATTTGTTTTCGTTAACTTACTGTAATTTTTGGATTAAACTTTTTTTTATAAATTAAAATTTATCCTGCTTTTATAAGAAAGTGTGAACATTTCTCTTTTGTAATTTCCTTTCTACTTTCAGTATTACAACCCCTTTGGGATTCTTACTTTTTTCAACAAGACAATTTCATCACTTCAACCTATATTTTTGGCTTTTTTTATTTTAATTTTTAATAAACAAAATATTACTCAACACATTTATCCTGTATATAAAAAGACCAGAAATTACTTACTTTCTACTACTTAATTTCTCTTACAATTTTGTAAAAATGTTGTGACAGTAAACTCAAAAAGATACTGAATATCTCAAATAGCAAAAATATTATGCGGTTGAATTAATCAATTCTGTGATCTGTTATTTGATCTTTGTTCCGCTTATTTAAAGTATTCAGTATCAATTTTGAAGATATCAGGAATTACTACAAGTAGGATGTGGTGTGTTTTTGTTTCTAAGGGAATAGCTAAAATAATAGAATAAAGTCAAGTTTATTTAACAATGAATGTTCAATTGCAAGTAGCGATTCATAAATTAATAAATCAAAATAGCTGTACTTAAATTCCACTTTATAAAAATCCCCTGTAAACGCGCGTCTTTACCTGTTATCCTCGAAACCTACCCAGATGGTGAAATTGTCGGTCCTTTTGGCTTTATTCTATTACTTTAGTCATTCCCTTGGAAAACTTGTGGCACTATACATTACCATCAATGGTACCAAATGACTATCGTCCTTTAAATATAAAAAGTATAAGTAACAATAAGCTTTCTGTTTCTATGAATTATAGTTATGGGATTCTTGTTTTAATAACAATTACTGTGAAACTTGAATTAGCATTATTTTTCTACGTTAATCAAATTTCCTTACATATACCATAAATGGGTTTCTTATTACTCATTTATTTTTTTGCTACAAAAAATTCTACAATGTGCAGCAGTAAAAAAATTGAAAGAGAATATGAAATATTATTATTAAAACTTCTCCTAAATGACCACTTCTCACCAACGACTAGTTGCATAAAGACCGGAAATTTCATAAAGTTGTAGGTTTTATTGTTTAACCATTTAACTCCACGAAAGGCTATCACTATTTTGATTATAGAAACTTTCCATATATTTAACATTCATACTATTATTATACGCTTCTCTAAAATGAAATGACGAAGATTTTCAGTTTTAATTAAAGTTGAAAATTAAATTATTCAACTTTTTTCCGTTTAAGATCTGTATACGTATTTTGTATAAATATTGTGCCAATGCCTGTCATTGATTTAATTATAGAAAAAAATATTGTGTTGTCAGATATTTGGTATGGTTGTAATTTGTTATGTATTATGTGTGTTGTGTTCTATTGTTCTTCTGATTAACAAATAAGGATTCTCTAGACGTTTTAAGATTGAATAGAAGACTACCTTTTGTGGCTTGTACTTTAGCAAACACTGTTTTATATTCTGTAATTTTTTTTTGTTTTATAATCAAAGGAAGGACGGTTTATTCAGATGGTTCTTATTATTCACATCATCTAAAAATAAAAACATTACGTAACACTAAAAAATGGTTTCTCATCTAAATCTGCATAAATAGATTTGTTTTTATATACGAACATCATGATAATCTATTTCAATTTGATTAACGTAAATTTATCTTACTATGATCTAAAATACATTTTATGTTAAAATAATAGATATTTTTGATATGATAAGAGTCTCTGTTTAATTTGAAAAATTCCCTATACATAATAATGTTAATATTTTATGTCTTGTAGCAATTTATTTAGATTATTTAACTTCAATTTAAGTAGGTCCATAAAAATAGCTTAAAATTGTCAGATTATTATGATTTATTGAAGAAAATTATAAAAATGACCTATTTCTCTGACGGAATAAACATTTAGATCGAAACGATTCATGTACGAATTTCGATTCGAGAAATTTCCAAATTATAATCTTATCATAATCGGTCATTTTTTCCCCTATATCAACCAAAAGATGAGTCATTCATATACACTGTTAATATACAAAATACACCTTTGTAGAGATACCTACTACGTCATGTAATAAACTTTTTATTATGCGTTGCTTTTAATAGTTTAGACTACAAATAAACTTTATTACACGTTTCTGTTGATTAATATGATGCTAAGAAATAAATATTTCGATCTGACAACATAATTATTGATGTTTGTAACGTAATGGACTAATTTATTGTAATTTTCGGCAATTTTAAAACAATAACTGCAAGAAACTTTTTTCCATTAGCCTTGATTCTAGTTTAAAAAGGATTGATGCTTGAAATGGCAACAAAAAGAAAGTTTATGAAGTCACACTTATTGTTAATTATGCCTTTTATTATTTAGGTTTTAGAGCAATTTTTTGCAGCATGAACTTAATTTAGCAACAAGCTAGTCCTTCTTTTACTATCAAATCAGTCACTGCGTAATGCTTAACTTTTATCGAACCTTAAGGTGGCTCCGGCAAATACTGAGTCACTACTTGCCAAATGCCATGTAGTTGAGGTGTTCGCCAAACGGCGAGCACCTTCAATATACGCGATTTGTCGAGTATCGAGTATCTAGTGGGAGCAATTTAGAACGTCGAATATTTGTTCACTTTGAAGTGTACAAAAGACCGACAACAAGCCGAAATAAGGCGAATACCCTGCAAGTAGTGAGTGGATTTGGTCATCGTCAAATAGCGAGCAACCCCTTCACACTACTCCGCAAATAGCGAGCAGTTGCTCGGTATTTGCCGAATGCTGCATGGCTGATGCCGCCTTTAATCTTAGACTTTATTTAAGTTTGCCATTTAATAGGGAATGTCTTTACACTTTTTTTCTTTGGCCCGAAATCAAATAGATACTTCGAACCATGTACACCCAATTGCACAAAAAAGAGACCGACTCTTGAGCAAGGAATATCACGTTTTTCGGTTGGTGTAAGTCAGGATTTGTCTCTCGTCAGCGGAAGAAGGCGGAGAGTGTTGGAGCGAGTTTCAGCCATAACAAATTTTTAGAACCACCCTCTTTAGAGAAAGTTAGAATAAGTGAATTGCAGTTTGTAGGTATTTATTGTAAAAAAAATATTTAGAAAATATGGAATAAAGAAATTATTAAATGTAGGCTATTATTTAAACAATTACCAATATAATAAAATAAAATAAAATTTAATAAAATTATTATAGATTGATTTTTAAATTTTGATAATTTTTTTGAATAATTGTCTGCATTTAATAAGTTAGTAAGAACTTTTCAAAAATTTATAATAAAATATTGATTTTTCATTTTATAAAGAAAGGATTTGATGTAATATAATTTTTTGACTTAATTTTTATTTAATTTTAGTTAATTATGATTCATCCCATATATGTCTATGGATTTTTGGTTTTACAAAATAATTTAGTGATTGAAGTCTTAATTTTTTTCTGTGAAGGCGCTAACATAGAATTAGGTGTAATGTTTTACACAATGACAAGATCTTTTAGAAAATTTAATACAAATAATTTAGTAATATTTTTTCATAATTATTGCTTTCATTTTTTATTCTCTTGCCATTTTCTATTTGGTGCTGAAATTCCGTAAATATACAAAAGTGACAATAACTCCA
>JAZBGW010002163.1:0-12470 GCA_037464815.1 Mylabris variabilis | reverse complement strand
TGTGGGAGAATACTCGAGTCATTCTAAGTCGTTTTGCGTGTTTAGTTCGTTTTTGAAAATTGCGAGCGTTTTTTGACCTACTTCCAAATGAGCTATGAGATTCTAATTTTGTAAAATAGTCTTCAAATACCACCCTAAAAATTTTTGAAATAGTTTTCAAATCGCTCGTCAAATAATAGGGTTGCCATAAGAACTTTTCGTTTTAGGCGAATCACCCGGTATAAGCATGCTGTATTGATAATTGTTTTAACAGTTACTTTTTTTACTAATTTGTGACTTTGATTTTAGAAATCAGTACAACTGACATGCTAGGCAATTTTAAGAAATAATGGTTCAACTATAATTTTTGATAATTCTGATATTTTGAGAACTATCAAATTTTGATATTTTGGTAACGATCGAACTTCTATTGATAACTATCAATATCCAAGTTATCGATAAGTTTTTGTTATCAAATTTTGATATGTAAGTCCCCCTATTACCCAACTCTTTCCACCGACTTTATAAGATATACAAAGTCATTATAAAGGGAATTATTTATTGTGAGAATTAAGACCCCTATAATTCGATAAGGGGTTGTAAGGGGTAGTTGAATGTATATCATTTCAATTTTTCACATTTTTTTTAAAATGCAATGGAGAAAAACGAAAAAAATCAATGTTGGGAGGGCCTCCGAATCATTCTTGGTTGTTCTGAATGTTAAGCTCGTTTTTGAAAATCGCAACCTTGTCCAAAACAAGCCTTTTTTGACCAACTTTTAAATGAACTACGAAGTTCTAATTTTACTAAAATAGCCTCCAGGTACCGCCCTACAAATCCTTGAAATATTTTTCGAATTGCCTTCTAAATAATGGGAGTTGCCATAAATACTTTTCGTTTTAGGTATAGAAAATATTCATATTCAAATTTATAATTTTGCAATATTTCATGTACGAATTTGTCATTACATACCTACCAACAAATTCGATATTAATCATATGACCGACAATTTTGCCTACCGACACAACAAAATACGTTTCGAGTTCACAATATTAAATGATACTGCAGTGAATAATAATTAGCAATTGGCAACGTAACACAATTTGTACATATTTCAAAGCCCATGTAATTTTATATTGTTTTGCGAATATAATGAATAATCCTTCAAAAGTAGGTGATAATCCACAATATTTGATAAAAAAAAACTTTACCCGTTGGCTAAATGAACAGTGTTCTGTTCACTTCATGCCACTACTGAAAATTGACTGATTTTAAGTTTGTTCATTTTACAGGTAGATAGCAACGACTGAAACAAAAAGTGTGCGTGCCAATGTCACATACCCATCCAACATTGCGAATATATTATTAATCTAACACACCCATGATTCTGATATTGCACGACACTTTTATATTTTCCGCTTTGATAACGGCAGATTATTCAATTATTCGGCCGTTAGGTATTTTCCATTTTTATATACAGACACATTGGTGTTTTTTTTTCGGTTCCACTTCATTCTATTGATTTTTCACGAACAATGATATGGAATAATATAAATTTATAAAATTATACCCGGTTGCTTTTTCAGAAGTACCCAATTTGTATGAAACTCCTATTATTTGGCAAACGATTCGAATAATACTTTGAGGATTTGTAGGGGGGTTCCCAGAGAACATTTTAACAAAAGTACGACCATGTAGCTCATTTGCAAGTTGGTTAAGAACAGTATATTAAAAAACAAGTGTCAGAAGTCGACAATTATTGCACGAGTCCAAGTTTAGAAAACGAGCGCGAAGCGGGAGTTTTCTAAAGGACGAGTGCAATATACGACTTCTGACACGAGTTTTTTCTACTTTTTTGTTATTTTGCCTATTTTGCGCCCTTTTTACAAAATAAATTGCGAGTTTTGAAATTTAGGGAAATTGGTGGGAGTTGGTGTTACTGATATAACAATTAAACATTCAGTCGTGAAACATTTCATTTGTTTTATTTTTCACTCTTACTCAATTGTTTTTTTCGCCATATTGCTTATTTAACAATGAGTGAAGAATTTTGATGTACTCCACCTGAAATAAGGGAAATTGCTGAAAATGCAGGAAACAATTTACTATGTATTAGTGATTGTATATGTTACCAAAAATTACTATGTATTTTGTTTTTATGATTTTTGACAGTTGTCAAAAACAAATGTCACCAACGTTAAGGAAAAAAAAATTTTTACATTTTCCGTTTTTATACAGTGTATCGAAACGAACTCATTTCGATACACTAGCAAGTTTAAAAATAGCTCTATTATTGACGCAAAATAGAAAAAAGACCTTTTTTCGGCAATGTCAACATTTTCACCACTCAGCTATACATGTAAAATAACTTGAAATGACTCAAAGATACTCGTAAAAGAGGGTTCTTTTGTTTTTGGCCACTGTATCCTGAAAAAATAGAGAGCGCTTTTTCTAAGACATCGATCGTGTAACAAATTGAAATGCACTAGTCATACCCCGCTTCAGCTGTTCTATTTTCATCCTAATCGGTACGAGAGCTTCTGTTATTGGGTTTGTTTATTTAAGAAAAATATAATGCACATTCGATACTTATAAAAAAAATAAACGTAGGCGATTTCTATTAGTTTCAATGAAATGTAGGGAGTCAGAGAAAATTGTAAAATCCAGAAAACTCCATAGATTCGAAAAATAATAATAACAATAACAATAATAATAATAAATAATAAGATAAAAAAGAGTTCAATAATTTCAACGCGCTTCGGTATAGTTCAAACTGGGCAGGGTTAAACCACAAATAATAGAACTACCCTGATACTGTTTACAACCGGCTTGAATGCTCTAGAATTGTCTTGAATTGTTGTCTTTAATTGATGCGGCGTCGAATAGATGCGATTTTAGTTTTTTAGAAAATATCGAGATTTGAATTCGTTATTCTTGTGTTTTTTTTTTCATTTCTCCCCTTTAATGTAAAAAAAAACAGATAATAAATAATGTGTAGGCATAAGTGTTTTTTCTTAAAACAACAAATTGGATAGTTGTTAACAGTGTTTTCCAGTGATGTTCAAACACTTCTTCTTACTGTCGACATGTAAATTTCGTGCTAGACCGTTAAGGACCAATAATTTTTACAAAAAAAAAACAATTTACTGTATTTTTGGTGAGAATATGTTTATTTTGGGCATGTAAAATATCGGCTTCTGTGCCAGGGGTTGACGAGCACTGGTCTACAGACGTTAATAAGAAACTAATGGAAGAGAACAATGACCGACTTTTGCATTTCAATGTTTACGGTTAATTTCGGCTTGTAACTTTTTAATTTTTTTTGGGGGGCGTAAGGGACAAATTTCAAAAATATAAATGTATTACAGTACTTTAACAAGGCCCGTGAACCTTGCTGTGTATTCGAAAGTTAGATTTAATTTCACCCATTTCCCAACGAGGTGCTGCTTTTGCTAAAATGTTCTCTGGGAGCCTTCCTAAAAATCCTTAAAGTATGATTTAAATCGCCCGCCAACTGATAGGAGTTTCATACGAATTTTGTACATTTACAGCGGCAACGAGGTACTATTGGATTATAAAGTTTTTCATAAAGCTTCTTAAGCTTATATTTCAGCATTCTCATTCTACTAAAATCAATAAACAATTGAAGATTTTTAATTAATTAGTGCTTCAAATTATTGTCTTATTATTAGAGCGTTTAATTCTACAGCGATATTATGTGGGTTTAGAATTTTTTATCACTTATATCCCTGTCTTTACAAAATATCTGAATGGTCAATAGAAAGAAGGTTTATTTCTGTAACAGATGGAAAAAATTTTAATCGAATATTGATAAAACGCTTGACATATCAAATTGTTATTGACAACGGAAGAGATGTTAAAATATCGATTTTTAAAATTATAATTTTACTGGAAATAAAGTCTTAAATATGTATAGCTTGAACGTATATCAGTTCCGATGAAATTAATTAAATGTGGATTATCTTAAGAAGAAGTGAAGTAAACAAAACTTTAAATCATAATAGGAGATTATTATAGTAAGTAGACTTGAATAAAGATTCTATCAAAATTTAGTAAACAAATTCGATTATAATTTCCTACTGTATTATTAATAAAATTATACATCAGATAATTATAATTAGTTGCACGAAAGCGATAATGCAGATTTTATTTAAAATATATGAAAATGAATTGTTCAGCTTTTATAGATAACAATTACCAATTGATATTTATTCGAGTTAATAATACAAATTCAGTGAATTGTATAATTTTCTAATACGAAATCGTCTATGATTATAGTGTAGATTGAGTCAATACCCAATTTTCCTCTAGAAAAGCAATCATGAAATTAGATAATGATTAAACTGTCTATAAATGTACGTGTTTCAACTACTATCATCTGTTCACGAAAATGTGCGCCTACACTGTCTTGATGTCTTATTAACGAAAATAGAGATCTTACATGTTTTGATGAGAGAAGATTAAGTTTTTCTTAAGCAAAAAACCATCCTACAAATGTGAAATATATCTTCGACATTAAATTAAAGAAGCTATAATTTCTAGATTTTCCTATAAGAGGATTGTGAAAATAAACAATCAGTTTCTATAGGAAAAGAATATAAAAGAGGCTTATCTGTTTTAATTTCGCATAAATAGAAGTTTCAACGCAACTAAATATTTGACTTTCGTTCTTGAACAAACAACATAAAAGATGTATGATGTTTCGATAAATCAAATTTCCACTTATTTAGACAATTTTAATCCTACGTATTTTCTTTCGTAGACTTCAAATGAAGAAGAAAAATAAACATTTACGAGAAAAGTTTACCAATACAAAATACATGATGGCCACCATTACATTTTGCATCACTTAAATTCTGCTGATTATCTGTGTTTTCTTAAGTCTTATAAGTTACAAAAGTGGCCCTAGAGTTGTAACAGCTCTAAGCGGTACTGGCTTTGTTAGTGTCCAGAGAGTATCCTCGTTAATTATTTCATAGAAGTGAAGTTTCTTCTATGAAAAATTCTAGGATATTCACATTGACCCTTCAACATTTTCAATTATTTATATTGTGTACTAATCCTCTGAGTATGAATCATTTAGAAAATTGTTTTTTGTTTAAAAGTTGAGTAACTTTCAAGAAATCAACAGGCCAATTTATAATCAAACACCACAGAGAACAGCTTCAATAGCCCAACGGGAATGTTGCGTTAAAAGAAAATGTAACTTGTGAACTTTTCCTATTTAAAAATTTCCGTTTGTACTACAGTAATTAATGATTATGAAAAATTCTAAAAATTCCAACAGACTTAATTTGAATTTTTTGATTAAAAAAACGCTCTATTCAAATTCGTCTGGTGCCCGGTATTTGTTTTTTTTTCTTCTTCTATACATTGTCACCAAAATGGTTCAATTTGTATGTTCAGACAATACTTTCATTTGTTCCGCACAAAAATTTCCAGGAAATTCATGAGCCGTAGTCAATAACGATGAAATTTTTCAGGTAGATATTGCATTCCCGACAATTTCTGGATAAGATTGGGACGCGACTTAACTCTAAACATTTGGTTATCAACCATTCCAGATAGATCTTGTAATGCTTTAAAATTGATTTTTTTCTCATCTAATCTCTAAATCAAATGTTTGTAACACTTACCGTGTTTAAAAAGGAAATTCGGGCTTGTTGTTGTTGGTAGCTCAATATTTGAGAATTAATAAAATTCGAAAAGTACAATTTACAAATGGCACAATTAAACAAATCTGTACACAATAAATTTACAATAATTGTCACTATTTGCTGTATAATAAATGTGTAAAGAAGAATAAAAACGGAAGAGCGAAAGAATAAAGAAGCGCCCCGACGACGATTCGGAATACCTTTTAAAGTTCTCAGAGTTCTTGGGATCTAACGGTTAACCTTCAACGACGCTTTGCGGCAAACTAAAGAAAACGACGTCGCGACGGTTGGTTGTAAACATTGGCGCATCGCGACGCCGATTTGATTCGGAGTACGTCGCACAATTTCGACATTACTATACATCCTACAATATACATATGTATATATTATATCTAAAGGTACCTATATAGTGACTTACGTTACAACCGTAAGTACATACATACACATAAATATAGTATACAGATAGTAGATATAGTGGTTCATCACAACAGGCATCAACTTGGGAATTCCGACGAATTCAGCGTCCTCAGATATAAATCGTACGTGAAAAATTTGTTGTCCTACAAATCGAATTTCTATTGATATCGATAAATTCCAAACGGTTGGACGGCTATAGAGTGTAAGAAGAGAAGAAAAATAAAAGAATTTTCTACGTGGCAAAGATGTATTTATGCAAGGAGCTTGCTGAAAGAAGGAAAGTGCGAATGGCAAGACTGAAAATTATTGCACAAACATTGAGAATTAATAGGTTGAAAGAATGAGTATAAAGATTGAATTTTTATTCTCACTAACAAAAATTTGTATAACTCGTTTATGTTTTATACCTAGTTCAAATCTGTATACAGTACTGGAAAAAAGTATAAAAATTCATATTTTTCTTGATTATTAATTATTACACAGTTAAAGTAATAGAGAATCTGGAATTTTTGGTTAGTTTATACCGAGTGAGTCACTTAAAACGAAAAGTTCTTATGGCAACTTCCACTATTCGGCAAGAAATATTTCAAAGATTTGTAAAAGCGTTCCCAGGAAACATTTAAGGAAAACTAGGGGCTTGTAGCTCATGAGGAAATTGGTCAAAAATCGCCTTATTCCGACGATGTCGAGTTTTTTGACTGACTGTTTATACCCGTTGAAAGACTAATTGTAAGAAAAGAAAATTGGAACACTGATTTTCCGACGTCGTTGTGAATGACGAGGTCTTTTACCATTTTTAACTCGATACTGGATTGAATAATGCTGATCAAGTGTTTTTTGTTTTAAAGAAAATCCTTGACATTGAAATATTAGAAACAAATATCTAAGACTACGTGACTTTTATTATTTCCAGTACATTAGCCCGTACATTAGTCTCAACGTTGGCGCCAACGGTGTTTGTCCAATGTGTGGTTGAAGGAAGTGAGAGTAGCGCCGCTGTTGGCGACAACGTTGGAGGTTGGCCATGCGTTGTTTTTTTAACAAAACATCAAAGGAGTTGGCGCCAACGTTTGTCTAGCCATCCACACTTTGGAACTTATCTCATTCTGACTACGTCCTACATCGGTTGAGAAGTTTGCGCTGCTTGGAACTAACTGAGCTTGGTCCCAATGTCTGAACGCTCGTCCAACGTGAGCTAGTGTTTACACCAACGTGGAGCCGGCCTTAAAAGAATTCAGAAAAAACAGAATTTACGTAAACAATTTTATCCTATCAAGTTAAAAATGGTTAACAACAGTCAAGGTTACTCACACTAGAATCATTCAATTTTCCAAAATCGATCCCTACAGCAGGTTTTTTTTCAAATTTCCAAGGGTACAAATGAAAAAATGGGAAAAATCATTTTTGCGATAGTCTATGAGCCATTCTTAAATGTTTTGAGTGTTCAACTCATTTTGTAAAACTGTGACTTCGTCCAAAACGAGGGTTTTTTGACCAACTTCCCAATGAGCTACAAAATCCTAACTTTGCTTAAATGTGCTTTGAGGACCTTCCTACAAATCATTGAAATAGAAACTTTTCATTTTAGGTGACTCACAGTATATTGACTATATTGTTTCGCAATAGTATTTAAAATAAACGCATTTTTTTTAAATTATAATGGAAAAATATATAATTTTTTTTCGTAATTTGCTTAAATTTTGAATTAAGTTTAAACAACAGAAAGTAACTGAAATAAACTTAATAACTAGTTTTTTTACCATTTAGTTTAATTTTATCTAAAGATGGCGGGGCACACTTTTAATAAAGATATTGAATCTATCAGTTTTAATGCTCTCTCATGATACGAAAATTCTTTGCTTCAATTCGTTAATAGTTGATATTTCCGGCTGTTCTTTATCATAAACTTCCCTAGCAAGAATTCCCCAGAGGTTTTCTATAAGATTTAAATCTGGGCTTAATTCTGACCACTCCATTAATTGAACATTGAAGTCATGAAATCAAGCTCTACTAGATGCAGCTGTATGAACGGGAGCATTATCTTGTTGAAAGATGGCACTTTTGTCATCAACAAGGGTAATAAATGGCAGAAGATGGTTTTCAAGCATATTTTGGTAGTCAGACGCTTTAAATCTGCTATTTATAAACACAATTTTAGATTTTATATCGTATTTGAACGCTGCCCCTGTCATAACCGATCCACTGTCTGCTGTTCGTTTTGAAAATATTTCTCTCTTTTTTCGTAAATCATGTCAGTAACATTGAAATCCATCAAGACCATCCATATTAAATTTCTTTTCGCTAAAATGTGGGTCCATATTTTTAGCCTTTGGATGAATTTTTCTGCAAGGCCAAGACGTGCAGCTTTATGCGCATGTTTTAAAGGTTGTTCTGACTTAATTTTTTTTATATTTAAAACGTTGTTCATGTGCTAATCACGTTCTAACTAAACGAGAAATGCAGCTTAAGTGGAACTGTTCCAGTGATTTCGCAGAAGAGATACCAGTTTTTGAAAATTCCCTAAGAACTAGCCATTTAATCGCTTCTCTAAACTTTTTCGACCTGCCAGAGCTTCTCTTAACGCCATAATTTTCAGCACCATTTTTTAAAAATGTACAAATTGTGCTCGGTGATCTTTTTAGTTTTGTCGCAATTTCGAATTGTGACAATCCAACTTCAGAATGAAGATTTTTATACTTTTTTCCATCACAATTTTTAAAAAATCGTGTTTATTTTAAATACTATTGCTAATAATTAAATGATGATTACCTATAAAAGAACATTATATAGTCAACATATAAGATAATCGTAAATTCCAGATTCTCTATTACTTTAATGGTGTAACAATTAATAATCAAGAAAAATATGAATTTTTATACTTTTTTCTAGTATTAAATGTAAACCCGTCACATGAAAATGGACCTTATCTTCTAAATCTGAGATAGGTACTGAGTTAGTATCCAAGGAAATTAGCTTTTTTTCTAAATAAGCTGTTGAAAATTTCACTTAATTATTACAAAAATTGACTGAGTTACACAAGTTTGAAGTCGATGAAATGAAAAAGCTCAATTTGAGAAAAATTACATTAAAGTTTTGAAAATAAAATCATTACAATCTCATAATCTTTTTCATATTTGTAATCAAGTATAACGTATTAAAATCCATGTTTTCGTAAAGTTTCAGAGCTGCAGTTTTTTATTACATGGAAAACAAAATACCTATATGATTTTTCCTAAATTACGAAAAACGCTTGTACTGAAAAATTTGCCCTTGAAAGATAAGTCCCCTTTTCATCTGACGGTTCACATGCACATTTTTTTTTATTTCATCAATAACAATGATAAATAGGGACGGACTGGACTTATAATTACATTTACAGGCTCTTTATTTATATGTGATCAATTCTTATGAAAATCCTGTTAGTTTGCAAGTCGCGACATTGTCAGAAACGAACGGTTTTAGATCAACATCCAAATAAGCTACGAGGTTCTAATTTTGCTAAAATTGTTTCCAGTCTCTCTACAAATCTTTGAATCGCTCGCCAACTAATAGGGGTGTCGTAAGAATTAACCACCTTTAAAAAAAAC
The DNA here is from genome assembly GCA_037464815.1 of Mylabris variabilis. Taxonomy (NCBI): domain Eukaryota; kingdom Metazoa; phylum Arthropoda; class Insecta; order Coleoptera; family Meloidae; genus Mylabris; species Mylabris variabilis. The sequence goes on along the minus strand of JAZBGW010002163.1, from coordinate 2,809 downwards.
ACGTATATCTAATTGTTTTTTATATTTTTAAAATACATAAAAATACCGGGTGTGCCTTGACGATGGGCCATTAGAAGGACAAGATGTTGATAAAATTTTGACTGGAACCGTTTCCCCACCTGAACTAACTCTAAAAAATGTTTTCTTTATTCTAGCAATCCCCGTTAGTGCAACTTACTTTCTTATTTTAAATAGAACGGAAATTTTTATTGGATTTTTGAATAGTTTAATGAAATCGAAGAAGACTTTGGTCTAGCGTAGAAGCTTTTTCAGATATTTTGACTATTATTGTTAGTAAAAGCATAAGTTTTGCAGAGTTCGATTAAAAAATTCATATTTGTGAAACTATTTCCGCTGAAATGCTGAAATTTAGAAATCAAATAGCACAAATGATGCAATTTCTCGAGGGACTTAATTGTCTTTCAGCGTTTAGCTGAAATGATTTTTTAAAGCAATTTTTATTCTATAATATCGTGCTTACTTCAAATGAAACCCCATATTTTTCTTTATATGGTGAGATAGAGGAAAAAATCTGTATTGAACTGTATTAACATTAATTGTATTAAGTTTAAAATTTCACTGAAACTCAAAATAACTGAAAATTGTTAGCGCTGGACCACAAGTTATACCGTCAAAGTCCCCATCGGTTTAACCATAGAATTCAAAAATGTAATAAAAAAATACCGTTCCATGTAAAATAAGAGATTGGGGCGCACTACCCCATATAGATAGTTCACGGGGGAAACGGCTCTAATCAAAATATTATGAATTTCCATTAATTAGAACTTTTTATCCTTCTAACGGCCAATCATCGTTACATACCTCTCTTACATCCCCTACATTTTAAATAAGCATATACAATTTTTTTAAATAATTGCATGCCCCCCCTCCCCCTAGAGACAGTTGGCCCTGGTGAGAATCTCTGCCTATCCGCCCTGTCCAGTCCGGGCCTGGTGATAAATTTTGAAAAAAAAGCACCTTACAATCATAAATGTTCACTATTTCATCATTGACAATGCTGACAATCTGCATGAACTGAATATTTCACATACCAGATCTAATCATATTTATTTACGTACTTTAAACGATGGAAAGCATGTTCATTAATCTGATTTGTGTAGAGGAGAAATTTAGGAGACTTTGTACTTTATCTGTTGGGAAATGAATAATTTATCACCGAACTATAAAGTGAAAACTATACTAGTGAAAATAATTGATTTATTTGAAAATCAGACCAAAGTCAGTCAGAGCGCGAGCATTTCCGGCATTTTAGACAAAGTCATTCGTCTTTATTAAACGTCTAATTTGTTCATTACTACCAATCGTTTTTTTTTTAACCTACTAATAACTTTTTTAAACCGAGATTATTTTATTAATCAAGATTACTTTATTCATAATTCATACTGTTAACAAGATATTGGTTGAATTTTTAAAACCGGATATACCTGCCGATCTGTCTTAATATAGAATATTATGAAGCGTTTTAATAAAAAGTAATAATTTATCAAAGTTATTTGATATGTCGACTGAAATTTCCCTTCAAATAGAAAATTTCTAAAAGGTATATGAATTTTTGTGGATGGTGAAAATATCTATCATTGATGCAGTAATAATAATCAAAAACTAGCTTCAAGCAAAAAAAAAATATTGAAACGTTTTCAAAGTTTTAAATGCAACAATTGAACTTTAAGCAATTTGTATTGTGAGTATTGAACGGAAATTTTCAGCTTTAAAAAGTTTTTTTATTTAGTTGATATTTGAATTATTCATCCACTATTACAATCAATAGATAATACATAATTTTCACATCTTTTGCAGATATTTATTAGGAAAAAATGTGTCGTATATTGCATTTTTTGCAAATACTGTTTAATTTTAAACTTGTCCCATGTTAAACAAAAACTGTATCTTAAATAAGAAGTTTTAGTAATTTCCTGTTGTCGAATAGCTTTCCATTCAACTTTCGTCCCTTAATTTACAAATTGTCGTCGGATGATGGGAAAAAAAAACGATACGAAGACTAAAAGCAAAATGGAGAATAATTGTTGTTCACAATAAAAAAGTTAATTGTAATTTTAATCTTACTATTGTACGCTTTTGCTTCATATTTCTGAAAAATGTCGATACCACAGATCAACATTTGGTACTTTAAAACATAGCCCGTTTTAATCGATTTTATCATTAATAATTAATAATTAGAGAATTTTTATCGAATATTCTGTTTGTATCAATGAAATATGGAATTTATTGTACAGTCCTTTTCATGTAAATATGGCCCATAGCAATAACTCTTTCATTTATCAATAAAATCAAATGATTTTTACAACAACTTGAAGGGCAACACCTAGGTTTTGTATTGGAGGTGGAAGCGACGTTCTACAATTTTTGAAAGTAACAGAAATTGATGTCAACTTTTAGAAATTACGCAATTTTCAATAAAAAATTCATAGTCAACTAAACAAAATAATATTATCTTTTTATTTGCAGGAAAAGAAGTTAAAATTTGTTAATATTCAAGGGGTGATTGACCTGTTTCAAGTGCTAAAAGCTAAACAAGACGTAATAAACTGGAATACCCAATTCTGTCAATTCGATATACAACAGATGTTTCTGTCATTCAATACTTCTCCCCCTCACCCCCCACTCTTTCTCTCTCTTTGGTTAACCCTTTGAAGTCGACTTTCGCATATTGAAGCGGCATTACAATTTTTCTTATGAAAGTGATCCTAGATACCGTAGAAACGTTTAACCAGCAGTTCAGATTTTTCTATAGTCTCATTATCCTGCAATATCCTGGGACATATAAGTC